>JANJGK010001494.1:140000-190980 GCA_039081455.1 Macrobrachium rosenbergii | reverse complement strand
ACATTATTATTATTATTATTATTATTATTATTATTATTATTATTATTATTATTATTATTATTATTATTATTATTATTATTATTAACGTAAAAAAGGACTCTTACGAACACACATCTTTACATGTAAACATTCAACCATCTGAAAACGATTTTTCCCACATATAAAGAGAACAAAATTATTATGATCACTAAAAACATTCAAACGTTATTAATCAATTTACGAAGCAGTATTTAAACAAGTATATACACTTAGCATTGATGCCTATTAAGTCAATAATATCCACATTCTTTAGAAGTACTAGGTATTGAGATGCTGTACTCTTTTTTTCTTTTTAGATCGTGAGCTTCATTTGCGAAAATTTTCATTTCATCCAAGTTTTCTTGTTAGAATACAAATCACTCTCGACTAATATAACGTTAGGTAAAGGAACATGTATAACAATGCATTTTTGCATTTACTCAGACAGCTTTGGATATCTGCCAATGGGTTAATTAATAGCATAAAGGTATTTAGAGTAAATAAAATGAATATCGACTTCACAAAAACGGAGAACTTATGTATATGATTATACAAATTCGTAGGCTTGTACACAAGATTCATCAACAGCAATGTGCAATATTTCTCTTTGGCACAGACAGAAACTAGAAAAAGGGCTAAAAGAATAAAACGTTTCCTGAAAAAATACAAAAAAGAAAAGACAAAGAAAAGTAAGAAAGGAACATTAACCAGGAAAATTGGTTCCGAAGTCCCCATCTTTCAGCTTTGTATTTTCGTAATGACAAGTCAATTCCTGGCTGTTCATTACAAAGCACATAAACTATTGTGTAATCCAAAGGGACAAATTGCCCACAACGGCTAAACAATCTCGAGTTCTTGCTAAAAATTGAAGTAATTTACCAGATCTACTTAAGTAACCACAAGACCAGAAAAGCCATGTTCATTATTTATTTATAATTGGATTCCTCCTGAAAAGGACGTAGTAAACGAATTGTAGTTTTACTCGTACCAAAAAATATCTTTGTATTTTGCACGCCTTTCAAACCAATATCTATATGCACGTACACACACACACACACACACACACACACACACACATATATATATATATATATATATATATATATATATATATATATATATATATATATATATATATATATATATATATATATATATATATATATATGTATATATATATATATATATATATATATATATATATATATATATATATATATATATATATATATATATATAGTGCTATTTTGCAAACAGCAAAATAGCTTAAATTAGTCTCTTCAAATATTAAGTGAAGTTACGTAAGTACTAATTCTTTTGAAATTGGATTAAATATCATAATTAAAGCCACCAACCCAGGAATTAATACGAAGACTTCTCAAAAAAGTACATCTCTGTTGTATAATCTCAGACCTGTTGCAGAGGATACTGTGATATATCCTTTCAATTAAATTTTGAATATTAAAGTGGGTAAAATTATGAAAGAGACTCTCGACATTTATTCGTTGTACGCATTTCCCTGTTTTTGTTAGCTTCTGTGCAGGTACGAAACAAAAATCAAGTTTAAAGTTGAGTTGTTAGGACTAAATCTCGTTATCCATTTATTTTCAGGATAAAATTTTAATATATATCTTTGCCATCTAACTAAAATGAATATGTGGCAAGGACTTATATACAAGTTTAATATCTTATTTACCTTGATGACAAGTCTACCACAGATATTTCACGCACAGGAATTTATAAGAGATTTTCATTATTTCCATTTCAAGAATCTAAGAAATAAAGTCTACAGAAACACTGCTTATAACAGAATTGTCATTTCAAAGAACATTTCATGGATAAAAAAAAGATACATGAAGGGTAAACAAATTAAAAATTTTCCCTTGATTACCTTGATTTCCATACAGATTGAGCTCATAGGAAAACAAGAAAGGCTGCCCTTTCGATCATTTCACAGTGTTTAGGTCTGAACCAACAGTTTTAGTTGAAATTAATAATCAAAGGAACTGTAAGATGTACGCACAGTTTTGTGCTCCAATTCTGGATTCAGTATTCTGCGAAAAACAGACTTCTTGAAAAAAAAATATTGTAAATCTTCAATATCTTCTTGATGCCCTGAAAAGCCATTGCTGTAACGAATGTGGAGAAAGTCATTTATATGGGGTACTTTGCTCGCCTTATCATGTAGGGCAAATAAAATATCCCAAATGAATTAATTAACAAGGAACTAATTAATTAACTAAGAACTGATGGTTCTTCAACAACAGTGTTAGACTGTCGGTCGTTTGTCAAAAGTCAACAGGTAAAATACTGCCCTCTTGCGAGAGAGAGCATAATTGATATTTCAAAGTACAGATTAACCATCCATAATACAATTTGTAAAGCTCTTTGTTATATACTCATTAAATGACGTCTTAGTACACGAACACCGATCAGAAATTGTAACTTGTGATTGCATGTTCCCCAACATAAAATTTCCGCATTATATATATATAATATATATATATATATATATATATATATATATATATATATATATATATATATATATATATATGTGTGTGTGTGTGTGTATATATATATATATATATATATATATATATATATATATATATATATATATATATATATATATTATACTGTATATATATATATATATATATATATATATATATTATATATATATATATATACTGTATATATATATATATATATATATATATATATATATATATATATATATATATATATATATATATATATATATATATATATTTATATATACATACATATATATATATATATATATATATATATATATATATATATATATATATATATATATATATAATATATAGGGCTGCGTTAATATTATCTGGACAACTGTGGTAGCACTAAAAAATATTACCATAAATGATTAACAATGCAAATAATTAAATAAATTCTATATGGCTTTCACATACCACAGACATTTTTATCAGCCTTGCTGAACTAAAATATCTGTTTTAGAAACGTTATGGAATATAAAGACACTTTTATAAGAAAAAAAAATTACTTCTAGACATTGGCAAAAAAGTATGGGAAGCTGTATAAGTAAATGACTCACAAGAAAATTCCGAAAACAGAAAGGAATGCTTCTTAAAACATTGTTGTCCTTCTAATCTGTTCGTGCAAATGCACTGCCTTTGTAGGGCAGAAATGAAAATACATAGGCATTACATTTATCTCACTTTTCTAGAGGAAGTCATGCGTTCGTGAAGAACAACAATCAAAACCTTTCAATGTGAAACTCTCACGTTCGACCCAGAGAGTATGAAGAATGACACTATTCATTACGAAGGGGGAATTATTAGTTGAGCGTTACCATAAATATTTCGTGCGTTTCCGCATAAAAGATAAAACCTCGAGCCTCGCTCTATCTTACATTCGTGACGTCATTTATCAAAACGCAAATAAGAAGCGTCAATTGACGAACCTGAAATGACCTTAAGGCAGATTACACAAACCTGAGCGGGAATATTCGGGGCCGAATTCGGGCTAAGAGTAGGAATAATGCAAGATTTATGAAGTGCATTTTACCCTAAGATCTGTTATTAGGAAGAACCTCACATTGGGAGTAAAAAGTAACTTCATTGGCGTCAGCCAAGTGCGTGACTTCGTAAAGACAATGTTTTTGGCACTTTATACGTTGCATGCTAAGGACCTCGGCTTCATGCATTATGAAGTCGTATATTCACCTTTCTTTGGTATTAGGAAAAAAGTTCAAATTCTGATAGACATGCGAACACCTTTACATATACAGGAGTGACATTGGTATTTACATATTGCTCATTAGGCAATACACACACATACAGATAATCACATATACACACATTTATATATATATATATATATATATATATATATATATATGTGTGTGTGTGTGTGTGTGTGTGTGTGTGTGTGTGTGTGTGTGTGTGTGTGTGTGTGTAGAATCTTACTGGTCACTTTTACCAGACACATGTGTTAAGAGGGCATTGTGGCTATTAGAATTACACACACACACACACACACACATATATATATACTGTATATACATACATACATACATACATATATATATATATATATATATATATATATATATATATATATTATATATATATATATATATATATATATATATATATATATTAGAAATATTCGGAATGTACAGTACACGTGCTTATGAGTTTAGATGTTCCTATAGTTAGAATTAATGCATAGTTTAGATTGTGTCTCATACCTAAGAAAATCCTAATTTAGCAGTCTGTTTTCCCTTCTTATATATCCATATTTCATATAAGGTTTCCATGCCATTTCACAAACGTAATCTTGTATTCAGTTTTCCTCTATTCACTTCACTTCCGAGATTTGTAGCATTTGCTGGGACTATTCTCAGAACTTTATCGTGAACACGTTATTGGTTTCCCGATATATCTACTGATTGGGGATTAACAGAATTCCATTCAAAAGAAAATTCTCTGGAAAAGACATCGTAAGGATTGAGTTTCTCTATACTAATAGGCTACGTGGTTAAAAATAGCAACATATACCTCTTGAAAGTGAATACATACATTCTTTCATATGAAACTACATATATTATCATCTCTTATATCGTTTCCCTTATCGGATGATGGATTTCATGCTACAGTTCAAGTTGCTTATGTGGGCATGTGGGCAAGAGGTAACTTCTCCTCAATTACTCCCTAACAACTCCCATGTTAATCGTGCTACACTATGAAGCAAACCTTGTGTTTTGATAAAAAAAAAAAATACTAAATGTCGCAGAAACCAATTACAAACGTAGTTGACTTTACTGAAGCGCAAAACACAATTATAAGTGGCAGGTTTCAATATCATTCCAGCTTTTACTAGACTCCTAGCTAGTGATACAAAACAGATTAAGTAGCGAATAGAAAATGCAAAAGTAGTGAGCTGTCATAAAAATTACATGAAAAAGGGGTTATGCCTTACGCAAAGAGAAAAGCACACATGCAATAAGTTCCTAAACACATAAATGGGAAAAGGAATGTAATGACTGGCAGAAACGCTTAGGTATGTATAGACTCTAGAGAAAACGAACCCAGCGACAGCCAAGGAAAAGGAATCCACTTATAGAAACCACAGACGGTGGAGACCTTCGTGATATTATGTTTGTTTACCCTTAAAACCCATCCTCTTCTTCTTCTTTTTCTTCCCACGACACCAAGAACTTGTAGACCTCCGGTGCACCAAATAGAGCGTTATGCCAATGAGTTTCCAATCCACTTGCTTCAGTGTCCGACATGTTTCGCTTCCCTGGAAATCCCAGGTATAAAATGTCAGGTCTGCATATCGATTCCAAACTGTCTCTCTCATTTTCTTTCTTTACCTAAGATGTCTCTCTCTCCCTCTGTGTGTGTGTGTGTGTGTGCGTTATTCTCCTCCTTTATCCTAATATTTTAGTCTTTGAATAGCCTAGCTTTTGCTTTTTTCATATAATATTCACTTCATAATTGTCATACTAAACTTTGCATTATTTATCTATATCAGAAGTTCTTAACTACCACTACAGCTGTGCAGCCTAATATGAAAATCACCTTTGGTGTGCAAGCGCAGTGTTCTGTACAATTTATTAATGCTTAGATAAGAAAAAATAAATGTACCTACAAAAATAAGATGGTTAAGAAAATATTTCAAGTTCTATCAGACATTCAGCCAAGTGCCATTTACAGGTAAATGTTAAATTCGACGATTAATTTATTATGTCTTAAAACTGGCGCCACAACACTTAAATTCGACGACAGATAGCTGTAGATGTCCAGTGAATGTAAACATTATATTTATTTAACATTATATTTATTTAACAGATTCAGAAGAAAGTCGACGGAACTGCATATATGGATCTGCTTGAAGGATCCTCTTATGCCCCCAGCCCCCCCCCCCCTTCCAAAAAAAAAAAAAAAAAAAAAAAAAAAAAATATATATATATATATATATATATATATATATATATATATATATATATATATATATATATATATATATATATATATATATATATATATATATATAATAGCATTAATACAATCACATGTAAAAAATTAATATTCGTGAGCGCTGTACATTAATGATTACAGTGGTTTTATTAACAACAACAACAAATAATAATAATAATAATAATAATAATAATAATAATAATAATAATAATAATAATACATGAACAAGCAGAAGGATAACGACAACAGGAGACCAAATATTAATAAAAATTAATATCCGTCTATTTCTCCATGAAAATGCCAGCGGCAAACTTAACTACGCCTCAGAATATTCCGATTGTCTGAAAGGTGGTTTTTCGCTGCTATTGATAAACTGATATCGTCAGTGTAAACCCCGTCGAGAATTGTCGGTATAACTTTCCCTCACACTGGTTAATTTACTTCGTAATTTTAGATCTGGTACTCGAGTTACTAATTCAACAAAGGCAATTGAATGGTATTACAATCTTGCTTGAAAAGATCATATTTAGAGTTTATTTTTTATTTTGATTTTGACAGTGACCTTTTAACCTTGAAAGAAAGGTCCGGGGAAAACATTTAGGTACTTTTCCACAAGTTTCAGAAATATTTGACGAAACTTTACGAACTGATGGAAACACTTAATTTTACCTTGATGACGTAATTGATTTCATAATAATAATAATAATAATAATAATAATAATAATAATAATAATAATAATAATAATAATAATAATAATAATAATAAATAAATAAAAAATATTCATAATAGAATGAGTCTTGAAATGGAGAAACAAAACCAGTTATGTATGGGTACATATTTTTAAAAATAGAACTCTGTAGAGATCTACTTTTAAATATATGTACCCATACATAACTGTGGATTTGTTTCTCCAATAATAATAATAATAATAATAATAATAATAATAATAATAATAATAATAATAATAATAATAATAATAATAATAATAATAAACACTACCAGCAGGGCAAGCGAGAGAAACTGCACAGAATAATGAAGTACGATTCACTGACATTGCGAATTCACAGCGAAATGTCATGCTCCAAGCTCCACGACGAAATGAGCTCTGAAGCTGAATAATGAATGGTGAAAACGATGCTGAATGACGTGTAAGAGAAAGCACTTATTAGGCCCACATGCCGAACTTGAAAATGACAAGCAATGGTATGTGAGCCCCACCTTCTCTCTCTCTCTCTCTCTCTCTCTCTCTCTCTCTCTCTCTCTCTCTCTCTCTCTCTCGCTTTGCGAGAGCGTGATAGCTGTACTGCTGTTTATTGTATTTGGATCTAGTGGGAAAAAAACTGTAAAATACAATTTAACCGTTGTAATACTTCTGACTTTCTGCAATGATTCCCCAGTATACCTTATCTAAACTCATGTACCAAAGTGTCATCTCGTGTAAAAAAAAATTAAAAGCATTTGTTAGACGTTTATTAAGTGGTGCAAAATCTCGTTTGCCTTGCAAGTTTTCGATATATGGAAGATCCTCAACTTACTGTAAACGATGTAAAAAGAAATCCACTACAGCGGTTTACTAACTTTGTATTTTCTTATACTATTTCTTATTTGGGGTTTTGTTCTGCATTTCTAAACTGGAAGTGTATATTTACATTAGGAAATTAGCAATGCGTTGAGGGTCTTCTGAAAAAAAGTTTAGTATGAAACTGAAAACCTGATGAGACTCACTGTACTAGCAAAAATATTTCTGATACGAAGAAATTACAATAAATATTTGAATTCTATAAATTTTTGTAGTGAATCTATCCGCAGCTCCTATGATAAAAGTTGCTGTAATGACCTCATTTAGTATTTAATGAAAATTAAGATAAAAACTAAACACAATGCGCTTTACTGTTGAATATAGAAAATCATTTGGCATCCAAATTCCTTATTATTTTTTAACTATAAATTTTAAGTACTGCAAAGTCGAACTGATCTACATAACTCCAAAGTATTAGTGGCAAAGAAAAATATTAAAAAGACACAAATTTCACGAGTTCCATTTTTCCAAACAGAAACGAATAATTAAGAGGAGCGCCCAATACAATATTAGTTTAGGCTGCTAAAACAACACTAACTCAAAGTCCTGCAGGTTGTCGCATATATATATATATATATATATATATATATATATATATATATATATATATATATATATATATATATATATATATATATATATATATATATATATATATATATATATATATATATATATATATATATATGTTTCCATGCAAACCATTGCTTACAAACAGGAAAATATTATAAAGTTAAGAAACAATTTTTTTCTTAGCTCTTAATAAATAAGCATGAAAAATATTACTACGCATTCAGAAAACAGCGAAAGTGCGTCTACCTCGTGCAAGAGAAATCGTGGTATTTTGTACATATTTTCAGAGAATCAGAATTATTACAAAGATACTATCATTCAAAGTATTATAGACATCAAGAAATCCATCCAATATTGTGCTCTGTTGTTGGAAAACTTCATAAACCCAAAGGAAATTTCCCTCTTTCGATTGTACAAGTTTGTGTACGTTTTTGGGTTTTAGCGAAAACAGAGGATAATCTTTGTAATAACTCTGATTCTCTGCAAATATTTTACAATATACCACGATTTCTCTTGTTTATTTCAATGAACTCGACTTGTATAAAAAAAAAAAAAGTAGTATCTGAATTATAAAATCATACTGAAAAATGTTTATTGCAGGATTATTCAGCGGAGCTGACTCTCGTTTGCACTGCAAAAAGTTTGCAATATGTGGAAGATACTCACGCTCATTGTAAAGTAAGGCTAAACAAATCAAAAGTTGTTCACGAGGTGGACGCACTTTCGCTCTTTTCTGCATACGTAATAATATTTTTCATGCTTACATACCAAAAGCTAAAAAAATTAATGTTTTCTTAACTTGATAGCATAAAAATTGGAGATGTATTTAAGTATTCAACATAATACTTTGGTTATTTCTCTGAAAGTGTAAATTACTATATCGTATTTTTTATGACTTTTGTAGCTGAAAACAATAATATAAATGCAAAGTGAACTTGTTTTATTACCTAAGAAGAGCAAAACAAACAATCGTAACATTAATAACATTGCAAAAATTACAAACATCTAATATGATAATAAAATGATTTTCCATATCGATAAAAACACCGAGTATGCTAACAAAAATTTTACGTAATCCAAGGATTTGTATAAGTTTTATAAATATATATAAAGAAATGGCATGCACTGTATGTAATTCATTATCAAATACTCAACATTTGCAAAAAAAATTATGATAAAGATATTAAAAAAAGATGAAGTGGAAATCAAAGGTAAAGATCACAAATATTGAGTTTAAAGACGTTTGATATAAATAAATTTAGGAATTGTATACACACGCACGCACACACACACACATATATACTGTATATATACAGGGTGTTTCGAAATTAGAGGCCCCCCTGTCTACAGCATAAACTAAAATTGATATGGACAAAAACAAAAGTAATTCAGAACAGGTATTTATTTAAGTTTCTCTCTGAGTATTTAATATTTTGTGTGGCCTCCATCTGCCTGTACCACAGCCTGCATTCTTGAGGAATATGATTTCAGCAAATTGCAAAAAAGCTGAGACTCAAACTCCGTTTCCCTGAGCACTTCGGTCACCTCTCTTTGCAGGTCGTCGAGGCTTGGTATACCATCATAGATCACTGTGCGTGCTTCAACACGATCCTTTAAGATACTACCAATGTTTTCACACACATTAAGGTCAGGGGAGCTACCTGGAAATTCACTTGACGTGAAGAAATCGATACCACTGTTTCGAAGCAGCTCATGTGTCTGAAGAGCCTTGAAATATGGTGCCTTATCATGCAAAAATGTGACTTCTTCAACAAATAACACATTTTCAGGATCTTAGAGGAAAGGAAATACTCCACCAGCAAGCACAGTTTCTCTGAAGTATTCGCCATTCCATGACTGTCCTTTTTCTTTGATGATCCACATTAACCGTTTGGCTGTGAAACAGAGAAAAATTCCCAACCATTCAAGAATTTTCACAACTAGGTGATAGCGCACGTCATCACTGATATCATCCAACTTTGCAGACCAAATGATGTCATTTTTATGATTTGGCTTCCTGACTGTGTAAATGAAGAATTCATCTGATGCAACAACATGGAGAAAGTCAGCTTCATCCCAATCTTTCAGAAATGAACCACAAAACCATGCACGGTCTTCTCTCTGTTGCTGAGTGATGTTGGGCTTGCTGATAACATGAAATGGCTTGATACCAGATTTTTTGAACTCACGATATACAGCACCATAACTTCTCTTCTTTCCATTTTTTGTTTCTAGTTCAAGCGCCAATTTACGTAAAGACTTTCTTGGTCTACCCACTGCCTCAGCTATGATGTCTTTTGACTCCTGAGGAAGGACTTCAGGCCTTCCAAGATTCTCACTCTTTTCGTGATGACAGTCATATGGATTTTTGTTCCAGTTTCTTCTAACAAAAGAGTCATCTCTTTTAATGTATTTAGCTATCCAGGAACATAAAATGAAGGATGCACCAGCATCCCTGGCCTCTCTGAAGGTTATAGCCCGGATTCGGTCAATCCACCTGATTTCCTGCGAGTCGTTAGCCATGGCTGTATCTAACTCTGTCACTCACACTGAAAATACAAGAAATGTGAAATGAAAAATAGCTTAATAGAAACTTAAAATAATGTACTTGGAGATAGGCAATAGCAGAAACCTTCATAACTTTCTATTTGTTCTGTGGAGGGGGGGGCTCTAATTTCAAAATACCCGGTATATATATTATATATATATATATATATATATATATATATATATATATATATATATATATATATATATATATATATATATATATATATATATATATAATATATATAATATATATAATATATATAATATATATATATATATATATATATATATATATATATATATATATATATATATATATATATATATATATATATATATATATATATATATATATATATATATAAGAGCTGATTATAAGATCCAGTAGTGGAAAAAAGCTAAAACAATTTTAATGGTAAAATTACAACTCACAGACTTAAATTACATGCACACTTGATTAAAACTGAGACTAGAAGTACAAAAAATATATATATAAACGAAACGAACATTTAAATATCTCGGCAAAATTATATATAAATAAAAGGAACGCCAACACATGCAATAAAAAGCAAAAATCATACACTCATAAACTACAGCTGAAGACAGCTCCACACAACCAACCTTTCAGCATCAAAGATAAAAACACACTAAAAGTAAACAGCGTCAAGAGGTACAAAGACTGACAGAAAATTTAGGCTAAAAACAACGGGACAACGGAGGAATGGTTGTTTAGAGTCGGAACTCGTAATTTGATATTTAACGTCGGGCGTCGTTTATGAATACACTAATCCCAGATGTAATATGGGAAAATATATTGGATCTACCCGGCGTCCTCTCAGGGTCAGGGCCGATTCTCATCGGGGCGTTAGTTATAGAACTGGTTGTAAGCTATCTAACCCGGAAACTTCTTATATAAGGAATCACATTATCAAATGTAAAAGTACCATCAAATATGAGGATTTTAAAATTATTGGCCAAACAAAGGAACTCAACGAACTGCTGATTTTGGAAACGTTAAATATCAAATTACGAGTTCCGACTCTAAACAACCATTCCTCTGCTGTACCGTTGTTTTTACCCTAAATCTTCTGTCAGTCTTTGTACTTCTTGACGTTGTTTACTTTTAGTGTGTTTTTATCTTTGATGCTGAAAGGTTGGTTGTGTGGAGCTGTCTTCAGCTGTAGTTTTATGAGTGTATGATTTTTGCTTTTTATTGTATGTGTTGGCGTTCCTTTTATTTATATATAATTTTGCCGAGATATTTAAATGTTCGTTTCGTTTTTATATATATTTTTTGTACCTCTAGCCTCAGTTTTAATCAAGTGTGCATGTAATTTAATTCTGTGAGTTGTAATTTTACCGTTAAAATTGTTTTAGCTTTTTTCAACTATTGGATCTTATAATCATCTCTTATTTTACGTTAACATATTATATTTTATATATATATATATATATATATATATATATATATATATATATATATATATATATATATATATATATATATATATGTTATTATAATTTACAAGACGTCTCTGCACAGCGCGTCTTCCCCCCCACCTAATTTACCTTTGTTTATTGAGAACCGCATGGCCATTCGTATTTGACCTAGAAATCAGAGCAAGGTTATCAACATTTCGATCTGTCCTTCTTTTACCTGGAACAGATACTTAGATGACACAGATAAAAAATGGCAAGGAGAGGAGACTTAATGCCACTCTCTTGAGCCCAACTAAGCTGCTTAAAACAGCCTTTCTAAATGCAGATTAAGCTGCTGAATTGTCTTACCTTCACAGGACCGGGGAAGAGGCAACTGAATCGCTGACCACCTGGCGAACGATGCATCATGGGCACGACGTGGCCAGAGCCCTTAAAAGGAAGAGACAGCAGTAGCGGCAGTTAGTCTTGTGAGGAGTCATAGGGGACAGCCATACACGCGGGCGAGTTTACAGTTGCTTAGAGACCATTCATTCCCCCCATCCAACTCCAGACTCCAGTCATCCCCAAGGGCACCGCCATATGTGTGATCGTCCCTCGCCCTTCTTCGCCAGAGACCCGCTTCCCATAAGGTAAAGTGCGGGTAAAGACTTTACAGTCACGACCATTTGCCCTTTAGAAAGTTTGGAGTACCAGCATTTCACTTCTATCCTTGTGCCAGTTTATCCAGTGCCATTTCCAATGTCCTGTGTTCGAGTGTAAAGTGGTCATTCATTCCTTGAGTCTTTGGCACCCTCAGTGCAAACTCGAGTTATATTTGGTGTTATATTGTTCCTTTACTGGCGTGTAATGTGTAAATCTCTCTTGCAGAGGGACCTATTCGCAGTGGATTCATCTTGGACTGTGCCTTGCCCTTAGTCAAGACTCCAGTAGAAGGATTTTCAGGCGTTGCAAGCTCCTTTATCAATTTACTTATCCATTTTCCCTTCAAATGCTTTCTTTTGTAAATATATTTCTTTAATTTATCCCAAGTGTTTACGTGACATTTCCTTATGAAGTAGAGCCTTCAGCCCCTAAATTCACCCCTTTTTTCTTGTTTTTTTACGATTTCCCTTTGCGTAAGTCAGAACTTCAAGGCCAATTAAATAAAGTTTCCGTTGCCGGCCTGTAAAAATACCATAAACTCAAGGAAATACGTAAAAATGGCGACCTGGCCTTAGATCTCGTTTTGCAGTGGCATTTCCCCTCTATCGTTACTTCATTGCATTTGCAACTTGCCAAATCAGCAATTAGCAAAGCTAAGCTGGGTGCGAGACAAATTCCGAATCTGTTACCAAGAGCACAGACCAAGATAGTTCCATGTAAGTAATGTGTTTATCTTACCTTTCAGGATAGGTAGTTAGGAAATAACCAGTGATAACTATTCTTTGCTTTGAGGAATAGTGCGAAATTCCTCTGTGTTAAAATCTTTACATATTTTTGCTTCGAGGAATAGTGCAAAATTCCCCTGTGTTAAAATCTTTGCATATTTTTGCTTCGAGGAATAGTGCAAAATTCCTCGTGTTAAAATCTTTGCCATATTTTTTTTGCTTTGAGGAATAGTGCGAAAGAAATTCCTCTGCGTTAAATTTTACTTTGCATTTCGGATTAGCGAATTATTTAGGCGCGAATAAATTCCCACATGGGACAAGACGAAATCAGCTTGCATTGCTCTCTCTCAGAATAGCTAGAATTTAAACTAGGTGTTAGGAAAGCTAAATTCTGAACTCCGCTTCTAGGGAAAATTACTAGGTCAATTTTACTGTTATCCTTTCGTCCCAGATGGTCTATAAATAGACGGGTTCATTCGGACAGAATCTAAAAATAACTCCGGTGAATGTCAGACCTTCACATCCCCCCACCCCGTGCCCTGCCCGCGTGTGTGCCCTCTTTTTCATTCATTCTCAGCAAAAATTTTTCTGGGGGGGCTTTTATCCCGTTAGTAATTTCTAAGTCCTAAAGGACAAATCGTATTTCCAAGTCCTATGGGCATACCAAATTAAATTCTACATTGCACGATGCGAGAATATCTCAACCAAATTCCAAGTCCTAAGAGACTCCTAAAAAAGTTCTACGTTGCAAGAGGCGAGAAATTCTCATTCCTACGGGAAAACCAAATTCCAAGTCCTAAGAGACTCCTAAAAAATTCTACGTCGCAAGAGGCGAGAATTTCTAATTCCTATGGCAAAACCAAATTCCAAGTCTTACGAGACAACTAAAAATTCTACATCGCAAGAGGCGAGAATTTCTAATTCCTGTGGGAAACCCAAAGTCAAGTCCTTTAGAGACCTTATATTAGTGTATTTCACACACATCTAAGCCCTTACAGAACTGATCACTCTAGTTCATTAGAGCATCCCATCTATCTGTTTGTACAAACAACCATTAAAAATAAAAGCAGTGTCCAGCACTGCTAACTTATTTTAATTATGATCGTTGTCTTTTTAAGAAATTGTTGGAGTTAGCAGTGCTGGACACTGCTTTTATTTTTAATGGTTGTTTGTACAAACAGATAGATGGGATGGCAATGGGATCACCTCTAGGCCCCACGTTTTCCAACATTTTCATGTGCTCCCTGGAGGAGGGTATGTTGGAAAATTGCCCCCTTAGCTTTTATCCTCTTGTATATAAACGGTTTGTCAATGACACCTTCGTTCTTTTCAAATCAGCCTTTCATGCTGATCAGTTCCTCTCGTACATTAACGAAGTACATCCGAATATTAAGTTTACATTAGAAAGAGAGGATAATAATCAATTACCATTCTTGGATGTTTTGGTGTTCCGACATAATGACAGTTTTAACACTTCCATTTTTAGAAAAAAGACTTTTACTGGTCTGGGTTCAAACTTTTATAGTGCTTGTTTTTATAATTTTAAACTAAATTCAATTTTTACTCTCCTCCACCGGGCTTATACTCTAACCTCCTCTTGGGACTCTTATCATAAAGAAATAATTTTCTTGCACAAATATTTTACTGATAATTGGTTTCCATCTCATGTTTTCTTTAAACACTGTAAGAAATTCTTAAATAAGAAGCTATCTCACTCGGCTGTTATAAGTACAGTACCACGGAAGAAACTCTATGCAACTATCCCATACGTCCTAGACGATAAATTTAGAAGTAATCTGAAGTCTGCAATAGAAAAACATTTTAATGTTGCAAGTCATTTTAATACAAAAAATCCACTTACAATAGGGTCCCTTTTTAAATTTAAGGATAGAATCTGCCCAACAATGCAATCATCAGTCGTATATAAATATACTTGCCCCAGATGTAATTTGGGGACTTACATGGGATCGACTAAACGATTGCTGAGGGTCAGAGCAGATTCACATAAAGGTGTTAGTCATCGTACTGGTTGCACATTGTCCAATCCAGAATTTTCAAATATCAGAAATCATTCAAATATATGTAATACTAGTATTAATTATTCTGACTTCTCTGTTTAGGGCCAAACAAGTCATCCACACGAACTGCTCATTTTAGAACCGTTATTCATAAAACAGCTAGTTCCTAAGTTGAACTCACACACCACTTCTGTTCAGTTGTATCTGGCTTGAGCCAGTTTTCTTTGTTGCTTTCCTTTTCCCCTTTAGTCACAGTCTAGCAGGTGCTTTTTATGAATTGTCTTGTTTTAATGTATACTTATATAGCATGTTGAGACTCTTGAAGTCGTTAGTTTTATTCCATGTATTTTAATTTGTATATTTTCTTTTTTAGCCTTGATGATGTAACAATGTGTTACAAAACGCGTCGGCAAATAAATACCACCTATAGATGACCGACTGTCTCCTTGTCACCCTGTCCTGAGATATATATATATATATATATATATATATATATATATATATATATATATATATATATATATATATATATATATATATATATATATATACATGCTTAAAAAATCACAGTAGATGCACGTGACTTCAGTGTATAAGCGAATCCCACAGGAGAATGAGAGGCAGAAGTTCAGTACCAAGTGCTTTCATGTTTATTAACACATTGTCCGGGCACAAATGAGATACAGATGAAAAGAAGGTTACAAAGTAAACAAAAAGAACAAGAATACCAGATGGTCAATTGTCAAAGGGTGATAGACAGAAAGATAATCCAGGATAATCCGGGATCAAGTAGTCACAAACTAAAACATAGACCTAACTTAAGGCTTTTAATCATGTTCAATGTTGGTCTTCCAATGATTCCTTTTTCCATCTCTAATCTCTTCACACCTTGGGGCTCCGCCCAAAAGAAATGCACGAACACACGTTTCCCACCAGAACCTGGACATTTCTGGCGAATGCACATACAAAGCCGCGTCACCTGATCCAACGTCTTGAGAAACCTGACACCATCATTTTATCTAATGAGGAAATGCGTCAGGTGGTAGCTGAGCCTTCTCTCAAAGATTTTGGGAGAGTTTCCCTCTCCACTTGTTAATTAAACATTCACTATATACTGTAATTTAAAACATACTTGTGACCTATAGGCTTTTCAGATGCTCGGCCACCCAAAGAAGTGGTACCCCCAGCACTAGGGAAATAGCACTATTTAATTTCCTGATTCGTGCACCAAACAGACAGCCACACCCCCGGCAAGCTGACCCTCCCATGAGGGTTTACTCACACACTGTTTTTGTGCACAACATACACCCCACTTCACGTAGGGTATGACAACAAAGGCTCTGATCACTGATAAAATAGCGATGAGGAGGTACTGATTTGGGATAGGGAAAAGTTTGTCTTCCAGCATTGGAGGAAGTGGTCGAATTGTGGCGATCACTGCCCTTAAAGGTGGCACTGAAACAACTTGATGGTCCCCATGAAGATGCTGCATGAAGATACGAGTAGTAGAGTTGAAGACACTCTTGCCCAGGACTCGAAACTTCGATGTGACCAGTCTACATGCCACATCAACGAGACAGGATCCTCGTAGAAGAAACATGTCCGATGAATTATGGCACCAGATGGAGACTTCACAGCTCCAACAAAACACTGCATTGAGAGTCTTTGTAGAGGCCACCGTGTACTCATGTTGGAACGTTCAAAAGTCACAGAAGGTGTCTGGTTATGTATTAACATCTCACATCCTAAGCAGTCAGCATTTATAAGCGTAAAGATACTACTGTCGCAAATATATCTATCATCAACTAAAACACACCCTGACTTATAATTTACAGCTGAGGATTGAAACTGGTCCCCCAAAAGGTATACAGCTGAGGATTGAAACTGGTCCCCCAAAAGGTACAGTCTCTTCACTATTCCATCAACTGTGACCAATAACCCATTTAAAGATGTCCTTAAAGTCTCAAAACCCTCCTGCAATTTCTCATCACTATCTCGTAAAGTCATCAAAGTTTTACCCTGGCAAGCTAATTATGCCGATACCTGTTCAGTTCTCGCCAAATTAACAATTGACATACTAGCAATCGATCCTATGATCATAACTGCTCCAATTACCAACTGCGCAGCCCCCTTACTCCTTCCCGAAGGGACCTGAAAAGTTGAAGAACTTAAATTTGGAAGCCATGTTAAAGTCCTCTTAATCCTGTCCTGAACCCTAACAGCCATAGCATTAAGTTCAGTTAGCCAACCCCATAACGGATCAGACAGATTCCGTTTGATATTCATCACCCAAAAAAATCCTAAGCAACTGAACTTTGTACTGGGATGCTTCAAGCTCAAACCTTGCCAAACCTATATCCTCAAACTCTAGACTCAAAGATATTGCATAAGACAATAGCCACACATCACAGTCTTCCTCTATAATAACACCCAGGCCTAACCTCACTACAGAATTAGCCCATGCCACAACTCCCAAAGTCATGAGCAGACAAAACTTCAGCATCTAAAAAAACAACAAAAGAAAGAACCTATAAGTTACCAGATCTTGAAACGAGAAAGAAAAAACAAACAAAAGAAACAAAAATGCATATATCTATAAAACCCTATGGTATTTTGAACCTAATTTAACTATATATTGCAACACACAAAAAACAAAAACTGAACTCGGATAATTAAAGGTTTGTATAACTCTATGGAGCAACGTCCTCCCCAGTTAAAAAAAAAACCACAAGTCACACCCCTTTAAAACCCATTAAAAAACTAAACAAGGAGAGGGAAAACATAAAAAATGATCAGAACCACAGTACGTCACAGGAATTAACCCATAAGATTCCCATTAACCTGTCTTTTTAATTTTAGATATATATGTCAACCGAGACACTCCCGTATTTTCATCCTGAACTACAAATCTATTTCCCTTCTTTACTTCTATAACCTGAAAAGGACCCTCAAATTTAGGACCAAGCTTATAGTTCAATTGATTCCTAACATTTATTTCCACAAAAACCCTATCTCCCACAGCAACTTTAACTCTATCTGGCTTTGCATTGCTGCTATCAACCATGTCCCGAGTTTTCACTTCAAGATACTTAGCAAGACGCGCATATCTCTCTTTAGCTGTAGAGACCAGTGATTTTACTGTATCATCACCCGATGGAATAGGTAATAAATCAGACGTCCCGCACTGAGCAACCAAACAGCGCTTCATTGGGAGACATTCCAATCGCATCACTAACCACAGAATTGATGCTGTGCTGCACCTGTGGAATATATCGATCCCAATTTACATCATTGCCCCCTACAGTCATCCTGAGCGCTTCAATTACATTCCTATTTGCCTGTTCACATAGCCCATTAGCTTCTGGTCTATAGGGAATAATAGTGACTTTCCGAATGCCCATTACATCCGCAAGACACTCTAACATCTTGTTCACAAATTCTCTCCCATTATCTGTAATCAGCACATCAGGAACTTCATAACGACAAATATATCCATTACAGAATGCAACTGCCACCTCCTTCGCTGTTTTATGCTTCAAAGGAGAAATCTCTACGAACCTAGTTAATTCGTCAACAACCACCAACAGATGCCTATGGCCACAACTAGATTCACAGAAATTGGGTAGCAGGTCCATATGGACCCTAGAAAAAGGTCTGCTGGGAATAGGAAATGTACCCAGTTTACAAGAAACGACCCTCAATGGCTTACACACATCACAAACTGAACAACCCCTCACAAAGTCTCCCACTGATGTGAGCATATTCTTTCAAAAGAACTGTCCCCGTATATTCTGATACTTCTTTTCAATACCCAAATGCGGACTGCCAGACCTGCAGCGAACAATATCGAGAACCGTAGGCACTAAACTCCTAGGAACAACCATTTGTGTCGTATCACCCATATCCTCACTATTTCTCAGTCTGTATCTAATCTTCCTAACTAACAAATTACCCTCTAACTCAAGCCCTGCAAAAGGCAACTTATAACCCTTCCTAACTAATTCCCCTCTAAGAAACGCTTTTGTGTCTGCCAATATCTCATCTTCATCCTGTTTAGATTCTACTATACTAATATCCCAGTCTATGCAATCTCCAGATACATAACATACACGAGTACCATCTGAATCAGAAAAACTTCTACTAAGGGCATCCACTACAACATTATGTCTACCCTCTATATAACTAAGCTTGGCGTCAAAATCCCTGATTGTCAGATACCACCTAGCTCTTTTAGGGGAAAGATCCGGCTTACTGAAAAGATCCAAAATGGCTTATGACCCGTAAGAACCTCTACTTGATTGCTCATCAATAACATCTTAAAATGAACCAAACTAGACACTACGGCAAAGGCCTCTTTGTCCACTAGAAACCATAGCTGTTCACTACTACCTTGTGTCTTAAACTTCCTGCTGTAAAATGCAATAGGATGGAGTCTTCCATTGAACTTGTGCATAAGACAGGTCCCTATACCATCGTGACTGGTATCTGTCACCAACGTGAAAGTGCGTTCCAAATCAGGAAATTTCAACACTGGGGGATTCACCAAGGCATCCTTAATATTCTGAAAAGCTGATTGCTGTCCATCACCCCATACAAACTGCACATTATCCCTCAAGACATCTGTTAAAGGAGACACTAAAGTAGAAAACCCTTTCACAAACCTACGAAAAAATCCAGCCATGCCCAAGAAAGACCGAAACTGTTTCTTATGCTTGGGAGTAGCAAAATCTATAACTGCCCTAACTTTATCCTCATTCACTTTAACACCGTCCTTAGAAATAACATGACCCACATATAATATTTGCTTCTTCAGAAAATTACACTTATCTAATTCTATCTTCAAACCCGCTAACCTAAGCCTCCTAAAAACCTCCCTAAGAACCTCTAAATGTTCCTCCACTGAATCAGTGGCAACTAATATATTGTCCATGTAGAGGAATATAGACTTCCCTAACAAGCCATGCAAAACTGTATTCATTAGCCTAGTAAATGTCATAGGACTACCTAATAAACCAAACGGCATCTGCATGAACTCATAATGCCCCTTTGGCAAAGAGAAAGCCGTGTACTTTCGGCTTGCCTCGCTAAGTGGTACTTGCAAGTACCCTTGCATCAGATCAATTGAGAAAATAAATATTCTTGCCCCCAATCTCAACAAATAAATCTGGCAAACATGCCACAGGGTAATGATCAGGAATGGTTTTCTCATTCAACTTCCCAAAGTCCACACAAACTCGGACTGAACCATCCTTCTTAGGCACTGCTAACAACAGAAAATTAAAAGGCAAGGAACTGGGGCCAACAATGCCTTCCTCTTCCCACTTATTAACCTCTTGCTCCACCTGTTCTCTAATCTTAAAAGGAATTCTATATGAAGGGACAACGATACGCTTAGTCTTATCCTCTAAACAAACCTTGTGTTCTTACATATTTATTAATCCTAACTTACCCCCTTTAAGTGTGACTATGTCTGCAAACTCAGCCAGAACATCTTCCACACCCTCAACATATTCTTTAAAATCAGCATTGGCTAAATGATCCTTAAAAACCTACCTCCTAGCCTGTAAATCTTCCTCTGAACATCTACACAATTCCCCAACAATAGCAACTGAAATATCTTCATCAACCCAGTCTACAAAATCGACCGCATAAGTACCCTTCTGATAATCCTGAAACGAATCATTACAGTTTAGCAATTCCACCCAATTATCCCCTGAACTCGATACATTATTTATAGAACCCGTACACATTACCCCCTTCAGCTTTTCGCTACACTCATCCACACACATCTGTCTGGATTTACGCACTCCTTTCACTATAGCAACCATAACAGGACCAAAAACCACATCATGTGACAAAACCCCCTTACAACACTTCCTACCCACCGAAACATGTTCAGAATCCACCTGTAAATTCGCATGCATACCCGATCCATTACAATCATCCATTCCACTCACATCCATCCCCTTGTAAGGTACAAAAACACCAGGTATTCCAACAGTTATATCACATACCCCTGTATGAACCAAGATTTTGCATCTCCGACAAGCTGGATGACCCAGTAACAAAGTATTCCCAAAACCAGCCCCTCATATAACCAAAAATGGTTCTGTAAAAGTTCTACCCCCAAGAAATAACTCCACATCTACATATCCCAAAACCCGTAACCTATTTGCTTGAACATCACATACTGTCTCTTTAGAAGGTCTCAAAGAACGATCGGGAAACACTGATTGGAACAACTCACAATTCATCAAATTAATAGAGGTGCCTGTATCTATAAAATACTCACACCCACCCCATACACAGACCCTTTTACCACTGGCTTCACCTCTGAGGGTTCCCCCAGAAGTCCTGTATCACAAGAAATAACCCCATTTATGTCTTCCCTTTTTGTTGCTCGGTCCATCAAAAATTTTGCTGGCCACTAGAGGCTCCTGAAAACCCCCCTCGAGGAGTTCTACCACCTGCCAGACCAGCAATCTGAGGTGTGGTTCTAGACACAGTCTGTTTAAGAAGCAGGCAAAACTGCCAACCATGATATGCAGACTTGCAAGTGCCACAATATTTCACCCTAAAAAACTTCTCAGCATGGCCCTGCCTATTACAATTACAACAATGCCCTTGGGATCCTGAACCCGCAGAAGTCTTATCATCCTCTGTCTTGGCACATAACCTCATAACTGTGGAGTCAAAATTACTCTGAGTATGATGCTTCGGAATAGTCCCGGAAGATTTCACTAAAAAGGAGCTATCTACAGTAGGACATTTCGATAAGTGCTTATGAACCTGAGAGAACGGTAAATTCTCATCCGACCCCTTTCTATCTTCTTTGCAAAACTGTTTAGAATAGCATCAGGGACATCATTCAGGCCCCATGCATATTGCAATAATTTCTCAAGATTCTCTACCGTAATAGAGCCTCTATTTACCCAACTAGGATTTCTCAACTTCTTTGAAAAATCCCTCATAGTATCAAAACATCTGGAGCTAAACGTGACCAGCGAGTCATGGCCTTTATGGACCTTGAAAAGAACTCTGAGATCTCGACCTACATCACCAGCTCCAGCTGTTCTGTATGATGCTCTCAAAAATCCTTGAGATCCGACACTTCAAAAAGTGATGACTCTGGCAACATTGTCCGATATCCCCTTTATCTAAACTAAGGAAGCCTTTTGTTTCATTGAAAGCTTCTACCCCGTCCATTATTTTCTTGGCGACTAAAAAATTCGTCACCCCCCTCTATAAAAATTTTGAGGGTAACTGGAAGAACGCCATCAACATGCCCGAGAAACGAGCGAACCTGGCATTTAAAGATGAAAATGTGTGCAACATTTTTACATCCGCCATATCATCGGAACAGATAACCCTCCAAGTTCCACGAACTCGACCAGATCTCAACTTCATATAACTCCCAATGGTAGAAAGAGAAAAAAGAGAAAGGACAAAAATAGAGAGAAAAAAAAGTAAAAAATTCAGCAAACTTCCAACACTAATGCAAATGCGAACCATTAAATTAAATTCTAAACGCCAAATGCAAACAATGAAGTAACCCTAACCACATATGTGAACCATAAAAAAAAAAATATAAACGCCAACTGCGAACGATGAAGCAAAGATACTTTAGTCCACCTACACAAAGAAAACGGGCTCGCAGAGATTGAGAAAGCAGTGGGATAACTGCATCAACTCGCTGTCAATGACTTCTCCAAAACGTCACCGCCCCTAACTCGATAACAGTGCGCAATCACTTCGACTGCACAAAAAAAACTGCTTCTGTCATCAAGGAGAACACATATACCAACCAAAAGGACACACACCCAAACTGTTAACCATCTTTATTTCCTCATAATATAAGTTTCTTTGGAGCGTACCTATACACTATTTTACCAAGTGTAGACACCTGGTCTGACTAACATACATATACAATAAAAAAAAACACTTGATCACCCTTGAACCGGCTTGTTCCCCTCTAATTCCTCACTACAACCAACGCAAAGAGAACACTTACGTAATAATATCCCTCTCTATCTTCCATAACCTGCGCTGCAAAAGTACATAGAAACTATTCCCAATCTAAAATAGAAGAAATACACATGCGCACGTCTTTCGACTCATGAACACACCCACTTACCACACAAGGCCACTAGTAACATAATAATAATAATAATAATAATAATAATAATAATAATAATAATAATAATAATAATAATAATAATACCTTTATTCCACAAATTTACAGTGGGTATTCTTACAACGTGCATTGGTTAAAATATACATAAAATGTTTGTTTAAAATTTTAGCCTCATACTGATGAAAGTAATATATACATAGAATTATATATGTTATCTATTAACAATATTTTACATAAAACAAAACATCTGATCCAAAACACAATGCCAACAATGGCTCATCCAACAACGTCAAGAAAATAGCCTTTCAATTTTCTTTTAAAAGAATTTATTGTTTCGCTTTCTTTTACATCTGAAGGAAGTGTATTCCACAAAACAGGCCCCCTCACTGATAAGGCTCGCTCAGCTAATTTAGTCCTAGTACGTTTAACCACCAAGTTATCTGTTTGCCTTGTTATTCTTACAGTGTTTTCTCCTACTGTCTCTATCTCTATAACTCTTTCTGATGGTTGTAAATTGCGCTGCTTAAACATGAATAAAGCAAGGTCATATTCTATTTGCTCTTTAATTTTTAACCATTCGAGCTTCTTTATGAATGGAGTAGCACGGTCAGACTTTTTTCCACCTCCCACAGCAATTTTAGCAGCAAAATTCTGAATTCTTTGTACCTTCTGTATTAGAGTTTTATGTCCTCCTCCCCATAACACAGCACAATATGAAAATAAGCTCAGCACTAGCGATTCAACGACCATTTTTCTTGAGTCAAAGTCAAAAGATTCCTTGTGTCTGTTCAAAAACACTAAAATGCTATTTGCTTTCTTACATATAGATTCTATATGACCATTAAATGTCAGATTGCTATCTATATATAAACCTAGATTTTTTACACACTTACTCACATTCAGAAGAGATGTACCAGCTCTGATAACCAGATTCGATGGTATTCTATCTATATATTGGCGAGAGCCTACAAATATAAACTGAGTCTTATTTGTGTTTATTTTCAAACCGTTTTGGCAGAAGTAGGAATTGACTCGATCCATCGTTCCTTCCATATTTCTTACGAGAGTTTCTAGGTTTTCATATTTATTGGAAAGAATGAATTGTGCATCATCAGCAAATTGAACAAGTTCACAATCATGCGCAATACTTTGCAAGTCATTGATAAAAATATTAAATAAAATCGGACCTAAGACCGATCCTTGAGGCACTCCATAATTAACGTTTTTCTTAGTTGAAATATAAGAATCCATTTTCACAGACTGAAAGCGATTGGATAAGTAGTCTTCAAACCAAAATTTATCAATGCGAAGTAACGCCATCTTATTCAGGAGAATTGGATGAGATACGCTATCGAAAGCTTTCGACAAATCACAAAGAGCCAACAAAGAAATTTCGCCTTTATCTACATTTTTATATAAGACTTCCGTAACCTTTGTTAACGCAGTCTGAGTTGACATTCGGCTCCTAAATCCATGCTGTGTATCTGACAGAAGGTGATTAACAGATAGGTATTCACACAGCTGGTCACTGACTACTCTTTCTAAAACCTTAGACAAAACTGGTAGAAGCGAAATGGGACGATATTGTCCAGGGTCTTCACTATCGCCTCCCTTGAATGCAGGGCAAACAAGAGCATATTTCCAGTCACAAGTGTTCCAGTGACAGCAAGCGAGTCACCTCAGGCGAGTGAAGATGCATTAAAACAAGATGAGACTTCACCCTCTTTGTGTGTATCCGTGTTGTGAAAAAACTTCGGGTTTTCTGTGCCAAAGAGAGTCAGTTGTTCTTCCTGTTTGTGCATCAAAAGATTCAACAATAAGAAGAAGAACAACTCTGTCCCTACCCCCCCCCCCCCCCCACCACTCCTGGCCAACGACTGCAGGAAGACGAGACGGAAAAGGAGGAGGAAGAAGAGGAAGAATAGGTTAAGGGGGAGAAAGGAGAAGGAGAAGAAGAAAACAAAGAGGTTTTGAAGTGATGAATCTGTTTCTTTTCTCCTTCTGTCGGTAGGGCCTATTTGAGTGTGTTAGTGTCTCTTGATAGAAGCAGAAACACCTCTTGCTTCTGTGTGTGGAGATACATATATTTATGTATGCACGTGGAAGAATGCATACATCAATTTAATATCAACATTTTTTTTTTTTGCAAACACTTCCAGAATATTCCACCTGTTTCTGCAGCTTCCATCATTTTCTCAATCATCGACAAACACTCGCCATTCAAGACTCCGCTGAAAACTCATTTTTTAATCCTACGACTTTGCACCAAAATCTTCTTAAGTTCTTTATCACAGCGCTACATCTATAAGATGTCTGACAGACATGGACTCACTTTGACTCCAAACCAGTTATTCTCCCATCTTTGTATGTTAACAGAAGCTTCCTTTCGATTGTAAATCAATGCCAATGCTCTCAACTGAGAACTTGCCCTGAACAGCAAACATCCACGACACAGTCACCTTTCCTATTCATCAGCTCTACCTAAAAGTTCTGAAGTAGGCCCATTCGTACCACAAAAACCCTTTCCTTTTCACTTTCAGAGTTCCCAGAAAGAATTTTCACAATAAACAGTTGATTCAAACGCCTTTATCCTTTAATATATCTGCACTGCTTCTCCTATTATTATTATTATTATTATTATTATTATTATTAGAAGTAGTGGTGGTAGTAGTATAATTATGTGATTTCACTCAAACAGAACAATAAAAAAAATTGGTATATTTGGTAAGCAATACCCTACTCTATGCCTACCAAAATAAAGCTAAAAATTCCTTAAACATTATAGATTATCTAATGAGCATTAATAAAACTATCCTAATTCGAATTACTGATACTGCAAGCTTGAAATTATCTGCATACATCTCAGCTAGCTTTTACAAACGCAGTATATTCAATGAAACATCTGATATTCATTATCATTTATATTTATTCATTTAAAAAAAAAAAAGGCGAACCTCACACAAGACTAGACCATTTGATAGTTCGGAAACTAGCATTTTCCAATTAAAGTACCGGTGCCTCGTTTTCCCCCCAAGTACCGAAGGGCCTCAGGTGACTGTGACGTATGCAAAATCAGTACTCGAAACTGGATTGGATCGGATTTAACTTCAGAAACGTGGACTACATACGCCATCTATTGATTGCCCCAAGTAAAACGGTGTTCAAACAGGAAACTGTTGTGCTTTTGATAGCGAGGCAAGATAAAAATGGCAGAATAAGTGACTGCAATGACTTTATTAAAAAAAAGAGTTTGTATTTAGTTATTTAGGCCGCTTGATGCCTAGAAAAGTAGTGCTTGAAGCCTGATACATAAAAATGTACGAGGGATTTCACGAATCGGGTTCTGGTAATACATACACTGCCCGGGACTGTTAGACGGCGAAAAGCAAGAATTACCAACAAAATTTTACAATGCCACATATTATTATAGTCTAAATTATGGCAAAACTGGGGGTACATTATAAAGAGAAGGATTTATAGTATTATTCGTAGCTTTAATCTCGGCAAAACCTCACATAAATTATATTTTTGGGGGGGTTCGCACTTTTAATTTTTTCAAGGGTTTGTATGGCTGGTTACAGGGCTACAGGGTGTACCTGCAGGGTGTCAGCACTGTGATTCTTTTTAAGTTTTCTCTTGATTAAATGAGTCCAGAAAATTATCACTAGGTACTTTCTAATACCTCCTTCGATGATGCACTTTATAAAGGAACAAATTTCTATACGTTAACGTATTTCATCTTGAAGATAGTGATCAGTATATAAGAGATTTTACATAGCTGATATCCTGAAAGAAAGATATTTGTCCCTCAAGTTTTCACAAGGTTATAGAGATTAAATTATCTCCTAGGACTGTAATAAAGTCAGAATACACTCTATATTAATAAGCTATAAAGAAAAAGTATAATAAAAAGCTCAGGAAATGCTTAAAATACTGATATGGGTAACAGAATTACAAAGTGCAAGTGTACTTTTAGTTTTTTTGCAGAGAGAAACTGGGTATAATTCTTATGCAAATTGATGGAAGTTACATCTGATTACGATATATATCATTCCATTTGTATTATTCATATTCCCAGGGCTGCTTCTCGATTTCCTATCGTATCCTCGGGATTTTAAGGTTGTATTCTGAGTAACAAATTCCCGATGTATTTCAGGTTCAATTTTCGAATTTCCACGAATTTTAGCAACTCGAAACATACTTTCAATAAGAAACAATTATTTTTATTGAATATATCTCCAAATTGGCAAAATTGGGATCAAAATATAATTTAAAAGATTCAGGACGTTTGCTTCGATTAGTCCTTGATGCGCCACGAGTGCCAACTTTTTAGACTTTTAAACGAGAGAATTTTCTGCCTTTTTTTACTTTATTTGCTAATTTCCGGATGGAAAATAACGAAGTATTCCTTACGAAAATAGTTGACCATCTTTCATTCATTGATTCTCGTAAAGAATAGTTCGTCATTGGCCCTTGATTGCATGTTAAAGCCTCTATTAATGTTTGTAATCCTGCTTCCTCCCCGGACAAGGAGCAGCCATTGTTCGTTACCAGAACGAACTTCGTCCCTTTACTGAAAACTTTTTACGTTCTTCAAAATGTCCCCTACTTAGGATCAATTTTAGGTATATATAAGACTTCTTACTATAATAATTATCATGTATATTGATAAAGGATTTATTCGCGGTCTTGTTAAATGAATATATAATAGTTTCGTCTTCAGACAACCAAACTGCATCCAAAGATTGTCATAGCACTCAACAGATGTCTTTAGTGTACAATCTTGAGAAAGCATTATATACTTGATAAAAAATGTCTTATATTTGGTATTGCTAGCACGTAACACCCTTTATTTAGTATCAATAGCAAGCATAAATCTTATTTGGGTATTATTTTACTTATGGACATTAATTGCTTTCAACATAAAATATAGGTTTTTCTGTTGTATTATGATGTGATTTGAATGATTTTGAGGTTTATTTCCATCGCAAATGAATACTTATCCTTCCCCGGCAAATGATATATACAAAATTAATAAAATTACGACTTGTCAGAATACTGCACCCCCCTCTCCATAGCTAATACGGCAAAACTGTAATCAGTAAACAGTTTTGCCGTATTAGCTATGGAGAGGGGGGTGCAGTATTCTGACAAGTCGTAATTTTATTAATTATGTATACAGTATATCATTTGCCGGGGAAGGATGAGTAGCCTGTTCATTTGCGATGGAAATAAACCTCAAAATCATTCAAATCACATCATAATACAACAGAAAACCCTATATATATTTTATGTTGAAAGCAATTAATGTCCATAAGTAAAATAATACCCTTATTTGTATTACTATTAATGCCTTTCGTCATATAATGATATGAATATCTTTATATTTATAATGGTTTTCGTTGATTTATGAAATTTAAAAGCGAAGCAGACGAGATTACTATAGTTTATCACTTAAGTCATCTTTACGTTTTCTATCCAGGTAGAAAAATTGTCTTTATAGAAAATGGTAATTTAGGATATTTTGGTATCTGTACTGTAGATATTAGCTCTCTCTCTCTCTCTCTCTCTCTCTCTCTCTCTCTCTCTCTCTCTCTCTCTCTCTCTCTCTCTCTCTCTCTCTGTTTATCTGTTTGCCTATCTATATATCTCCCGTGCTGTCTGTGGATAAAAGGATTTAAGTTGAGAGAACATAAAAAATAACACTGAATCTCTCTCTCTCTCTCTCTTTCTCTCTCTCTCTCTCTCTCTCTCTCTCTTTCTCTCTGTTATTTTCTAATTATGTTCCATAGTCATAAATTTGTCCTGAGATTGTAATGTAAAATGTAAAGGCTTTGTTTTCAAATTCTGTTTTTGACATGAGTTATACCAAGCTTATTTTGATATCTTCCATAAGCTGTAGTTCTGTAGTTCGTACGTTCACGTCCTTGATTCCTGCTGTATTACTGCTGTAGCTGTAGCTGTGTGGGCCTGTATGATCAGCATTTCATTGTGAAAGTCAGTCCATTTCTCAGACAATCAGTGAGTGCATGAAGATCGTGTTTTATTATTTTTCACAGGTAAGTTATTACAATTTTCGTTTGGGGTCAGTTGCTGGAGACTAGATTTCTGTCATTCTGTCGTTCTCTCCTCCTCCTTTCTTGAGCTTCAGCTGAAAAAAACCCTTATGAGAGAGAGAGAGAGAGAGAGAGAGAGAGAGAGAGAGAGAGAGAGAGAGAGAGAGAGAGAGAGAGAGAGGAAAAGGTGATAAATAAACATGAGGGAATAAAAAATAAAACCGATACATCTGAAATTCAGGAGACATCAGCAAAGAAAGTAAGGAATGAATTTGCTCCTCGCTTAAATAGTTGATGATCAGAGGATTCCACAACTCCATTAGACAGACTATTCCACATTTTAGTTGTAGCCAAGATAAAACTCTTATCAAACTGAGTATTATTATTATTATTATTATTATTATTATTATTATTATTTTATTATTATTATTATTATTATTATTATTATTATTATTATTATTATTATTATTATTATTATTATTATTATTCAGAAGATGAACCTTATTCTTATGGAACTAGCCCACAAAGGCCATTGACTTAAAATTAAAGCTCTCAAAGAACATGTGTTCATTCGAAAGAAGTAGCAGAAGGTAAAATGGAAATAAAGAAAGCGGAGATCAGTTATTAGTAAAACTGAAAAGTTAACAAATAAATAAATAAATAAATATGTATTAAACCTGATGCTAGAAAATGGCACATGTTAATCACATCAGCTGGTCAGGCTTGGCTTATTCTAACTTTTCACCCAACATACATCAAAGGGTGTTTGGGCTAATTTGATATATATACAATAAATAATTTATAATGCCCCCAGAGGTGAAGTCCCTAGGCAGAAACTCAGATGCCTTTCATATCCAGTCTTTTGCTGGATCGTCTGAAATAAAGATTTTCTGGACAATTTTCATTTTACGATTAACAAGCTGAATATTTACATATTCTAATCATTATTGCATTGAATTTTTAAGAGGATTCCCAGTTATTTTATCTGCGTGTCTATATCCATTTATTTATGTTAATAACTTTTTTTACTTAATACTGGAGGTAATAATAATCTTCATAGAAATGTCTGAAAATGGGTTTTCGTCTCACCACCAATAAGGAATCGTCTACGAAGACGCTTCACCAAAACCCAAAGATTTCAGCCAATAAAAGGAGGCGTTAGAAACATTGTTTATGGTGTAGGCCTCTGATTGGTCAAAGTAATTCCTGTCCTGTCACAGCTGTAAACCTCAGTGTAGTTCTAAACGTGAAAACGGAAAGGTAGTTTTGATATACAGGTGCAGTAGAAATGGCAATAAGGACACCGCTAAGAACGAGGAGTTTCCAGGTAGTTTTTTCCTTATGTTGGAAATCTTGAGACGTTTGGGTCATATTCTTGCTTTTGTAGGAGGTGGAGGTTTGAACTTCCCTTGAGAATCTGGATAATGTTATGGAAAGGAGTATTGTGGTCACAGGATTGGGTATTTTGGACATTTTCGAAAAATACTCGTAGATTGTGAGGTCCCCAAAGGTTGGAATCTGCAGGCACTACTTGAGGTTCTCTGCGGCGTGCCTTCAATGGGCCCCCCTAGCTGCTACAACCCCTTTCGTTCCTTTTACTGTACCTCCTTCCATATTCTCTTTCTTCCATATTACTTCCCTCAGCCCTCTCCTAACAAGAGGTTTTCCTCTTGTTACGCCTTTCAAACCCTTTCACTGTCAGTTTCGATTTCAACGCTGAATGACCTCATAGGTCCCAGTACTTGGCCTTTGGCCGAAATTCTATATTCAGTTCAATTCAAGGTTGGAATACCCGTGGTACTATACTATTCAAAAGGATTTTCCATTTATTTTTTTTTACCAGAAATTTGGGGTGGGTAATGATGGGTATGGTTTAGGGCCCGTAACAGACTCTCTCTCTCTCTCTCTCTCTCTCTCTCTCTCTCTCTCTCTCTCTCTCTCTCTCTCTCTCTCTCTCTCTCTCTCTCTCTCAGTTGAAAACTCTGAAAATTTCAAAGAGTAAAATCTAGGTGTTTTTGTGAAGATGAAGTGACGATCCAAACTGTCAGGTGAGTGACCATATTGCTTAGCGAAATGAACAGTGGTACACAATTTCATGACTGGCTCTGTTATGACCGTTATGTATATTTTCTGGTCTCTTGCTTTTCATTTTTATGCCGAATTTCATCGCACTGCCTTCTGGTGCTTAGAAGGATTATGACCTACCTTAAATATTAATAATAATGGGTTATCAAAACAAACTGCGGTAGAATTTTGTTAGCTTTGTTAGTAATGTGGCCATTTGAAAGCTACGAAGTGCTGACACTGCAAAGCCCAGTCAGATCCTTAATTAAGGAAGGCCTGCTGCTTTAAGGCAATGAAAGGAAGGCCTGCTGCTTTAAGGCAATGAAAGGAAGGCCTGCTGCTTTAAGGCAATAAAAGGAAGGCCTGCTGCTTTAAGGCAATGAAAGGAAGGTCTGTTGCATTAAGGCAATGAAAAGAAGGCCTGCTGCTTTAAGGCAATGAAAGGAAGGCCTGCTGCTTTAAGGCAATGAAAGGAAGGCCTGTTGCTTTAAGCCAATGAAAGGAAGGCCTGCTGCTTTAAGGCAATGAAAGGAAGGCCTGCTGCTTTAAGGCAATGAAAGGAAGGTCTGTTGCAGTAAGGCAATGAAAGGAAGGCCTGTTGCTTTAAGGCAATGAAAGGAAGGCCTGTTGCTTTAAGGCAATGAAAGGAAGGCCTGTTGCTTTAAGGCAATGAAAGGAAGGCCTGTTGCTTTAAGGCAATGAAAGGAAGGCCTGTTGCTTTAAGGCAATGAAAGGAAGGCCTGCTGCTTTAAGGCAATGAAAGGAAGGCCTGTTGCTTTAAGCCAATGAAAGGAAGGCCTGCTGCTTTAAGGCAATGAAAGGAAGGCCTGCTGCTTTAAGGCAATGAAAGGAAGGTCTGTTGCAGTAAGGCAATGAAAGGAAGGCCTGTTGCTTTAAGGCAATGAAAGGAAGGCCTGTTGCTTTAAGGCAATGAAAGGAAGGCCTGTTGCTTTAAGGCAATGAAAGGAAGGCCTGTTGCTTTAAGGCAATGAAAGGAAGGCCTGTTGCTTTAAGGCAATGAAAGGAAGGCCTGTTGCTTTAAGGCAATGAAAGGAAGGCCTGTTGCTTTAAGGCAATGAAAGGAAGGCCTGTTGCTTTAAGGCAATGAAAGGAAGGCCTGTTGCTTTAAGGCAATGAAAGGAAGGCCTGTTGCTTTAAGGCAATGAAAGGAAGGCCTGTTGCTTTAAGCCAATGAAAGGAAGGCCTGCTGCTTTAAGGCAATGAAAGGAAGGCCTGCTGCTTTAAGGCAATGAAAGGAAGGCCTGCTGCTTTAAGGCAATAAAAAGGAAGGCCTGCTGCTTTAAGGCAATGAAAGGAAGGCCTGTTGCTTTAAGGCAATGAAAGGAAGGCCTGCTGCTTTAAGGCAATGAAAGGAAGGCCTGTTGCTTTAAGGCAATGAAAGGAAGGCCTGCTGCTTTAAGGCAATGAAAGGAAGGCCTGTTGCTTTAAGCCAATGAAAGGAAGGCCTGCTGCTTTAAGGCAATGAAAGGAAGGCCTGCTGCTTTAAGGCAATGAAAGGAAGGTCTGTTGCAGTAAGGCAATGAAAGGAAGGCCTGTTGCTTTAAGGCAATGAAAGGAAGGCCTGTTGCTTTAAGGCAATGAAAGGAAGGCCTGTTGCTTTAAGGCAATGAAAGGAAGGCCTGTTGCTTTAAGGCAATGAAAGGAAGGCCTGTTGCTTTAAGGCAATGAAAGGAAGGCCTGCTGCTTTAAGGCAATGAAAGGAAGGCCTGTTGCTTTAAGCCAATGAAAGGAAGGCCTGCTGCTTTAAGGCAATGAAAGGAAGGCCTGCTGCTTTAAGGCAATGAAAGGAAGGTCTGTTGCAGTAAGGCAATGAAAGGAAGGCCTGTTGCTTTAAGGCAATGAAAGGAAGGCCTGTTGCTTTAAGGCAATGAAAGGAAGGCCTGTTGCTTTAAGGCAATGAAAGGAAGGCCTGTTGCTTTAAGGCAATGAAAGGAAGGCCTGTTGCTTTAAGGCAATGAAAGGAAGGCCTGTTGCTTTAAGGCAATGAAAGGAAGGCCTGTTGCTTTAAGGCAATGAAAGGAAGGCCTGTTGCTTTAAGGCAATGAAAGGAAGGCCTGTTGCTTTAAGGCAATGAAAGGAAGGCCTGTTGCTTTAAGCCAATGAAAGGAAGGCCTGCTGCTTTAAGGCAATGAAAGGAAGGCCTGCTGCTTTAAGGCAATGAAAGGAAGGCCTGCTGCTTTAAGGCAATAAAAGGAAGGCCTGCTGCTTTAAGGCAATGAAAGGAAGGTCTGTTGCATTAAGGCAATGAAAAGAAGGCCTGCTGCTTTAAGGCAATGAAAGGAAGGCCTGCTGCTTTAAGGCAATGAAAGGAAGGCCTGTTGCTTTAAGCCAATGAAAGGAAGGCCTGCTGCTTTAAGGCAATGAAAGGAAGGCCTGCTGCTTTAAGGCAATGAAAGGAAGGTCTGTTGCAGTAAGGCAATGAAAGGAAGGCCTGTTGCTTTAAGGCAATGAAAGGAAGGCCTGTTGCTTTAAGGCAATGAAAGGAAGGCCTGTTGCTTTAAGGCAATGAAAGGAAGGCCTGTTGCTTTAAGGCAATGAAAGGAAGGCCTGTTGCTTTAAGGCAATGAAAGGAAGGCCTGTTGCTTTAAGGCAATGAAAGGAAGGCCTGTTGCTTTAAGGCAATGAAAGGAAGGCCTGTTGCTTTAAGCCAATGAAAGGAAGGCCTGCTGCTTTAAGGCAATGAAAGGAAGGCCTGCTGCTTTAAGGCAATGAAAGGAAGGCCTGTTGCTTTAAGGCAATGAAAGGAAGGCCTGCTGCTTTAAGGCAATGAAAGGAAGGTCTGTTGCTTTAAGGCAATGAAAGGAAGGTCTGTTGCATTAAGGCAATGAAAGGAAGGCCTGCTGCTTTAAGGCAATGAAAGGAAGGTCTGTTGCTTTAAGGCAATGAAAGGAAGGTCTGTTGCATTAAGGCAATGAAAGGAAGGCCTGTTGCTTTAAGGCAATGAAAGGAAGGCCTGCTGCTTTAAGGCAATGAAAGGAAGGCCTGTTGCTTTAAGACAATGAAAGGAAGGTCTGTTGCATTAAGGCAATGAAAAGAAGGCCTGCTGCTTTAAGACAATGAAAGGAAGGCCTGCTGCTTTAAGGCAATGAAAGGAAGGCCTGTTGCTTTCAGGCAATGAAAGGAAGGCCTGTTGCTTTAAGGCAATGAAAGGAAGGCCTGCTGCTTTAAGGCAATGAAAGGAAGGTCTGTTGCAGTAAGGCAATGAAAGGAAGGCCTGTTGCTTTAAGGCAATGAAAGGAAGGCCTGTTGCTTTAAGGCAATGAAAGGAAGGCCTGTTGCTTTAAGGCAATGAAAGGAAGGTCTGTTGCATTAAGGCAATGAAAGGAAGGCCTGTTGCTTTAAGGCAATGAAAGGAAGGCCTGTTGCTTTACGGCAATGAAAGGAAGGTCTGTTGCATTAAGGCAATGAAAGGAAGGCCTGTTGCTTTAAGGCAATGAAAGGAAGGTCTGTTGCATTAAGGCAATGAAAGGAAGGCCTGTTGCTTTACGGCAATGAAAGGAAGGTCTGTTGCATTAAGGCAATGAAAGGAAGGCCTGTTGCTTTAAGGCAATGAAAGGAAGGCCTGCTGCTTTAAGGCAATGAAAGGAAGGTCTGTTGCATTAAGGCAATGAAAGAAAGCCTGCTGCTTTAAGGCAATGAAAGGAAGGTCTGTTGCATTAAGGCAATGAAAGGAAGGCCTGTTGCTTTAAGGCAATGAAAGGAAGGCCTGTTGCTTTAAGGCAATGAAAGGAAGACCTGCTGCTTTAAGGCAATGAAAGGAAGGCCTGCTGCTTTAAGGCAATGAAAGGAAAGCCTGCTGCTTTAAGGCAATGAAAGGAAGGCCTGCAGCTTTAAGGAAATGAAAGGAAGGTCTGTTGCATTAAGGCAATGAAAGGAAGGCCTGCTGCTTTAAGGCAATGAAAGGAAGGCCTGTTGCTTTAAGGCAATGAAAGGAAGGTCTGTTGCTTTAAGGCAATGAAAGGAAGGCCTGTTGCTTTAAGGCAATGAAAGGAAGGTCTGTTGCATTAAGGCAATGAAAGGAAGGGCTGTTGCTTTAAGGCAATGAAAGGAAGGCCTGTTGCTTTAAGGCAATGAAAGGAAGGTCTGTTGCATTAAGGCAATGAAAGGAAGGCCTGTTGCTTTAAGGCAATGAAAGGAAGGCCTGTTGCTTTAAGGCAATGAAAGGAAGGTCTGTTGCTTTAAGGCAATGAAAGGAAGGTCTGTTGCATTAAGGCAATGAAAGGAAGGCCTGTTGCATTAAGGCAATGAAAGGAAGGCCTGTTGCTTTAAGGCAATGAAAGGAAGGTCTGTTGCATTAAGGCAATGAAAGGAAGGCCTGTTGCTTTAAGGCAATGAAAGGAAGGCCTGTTGCTTTAAGGCAATGAAAGGAAGGCCTGTTGCTTTAAGGCAATGAAAGGAAGGTCTGTTGCATTAAGGCAATGAAAGGAAGGCCTGCTGCTTTAAGGCAATGAAAGGAAGGCCTGTTGCTTTAAGGCAATGAAAGGAAGGTCTGTTGCATTAAGGCAATGAAAGGAAGGCCTGCTGCTTTAAGGCAATGAAAGGAAAGCCTGCTGCTTTAAGGCAATGAAAGGAAGGTCTGTTGCATTAAGGCAATGAAAGGAAGGCCTGTTGCTTTAAGGCAATGAAAGGAAGGCCTGTTGCTTTAAGGCAATGAAAGGAAGACCTGCTGCTTTAAGGCAATGAAAGGAAGGCCTGCTGCTTTAAGGCAATGAAAGGAAAGCCTGCTGCTTTAAGGCAATGAAAGGAAGGCCTGCAGCTTTAAGGCAATGAAAGGAAGGTCTGTTGCATTAAGGCAATGAAAGGAAGGCCTGTTGCTTTAAGGCAATGAAAGGAAGGCCTGTTGCTTTAAGGCAATGAAAGGAATGTCTGTTGCATTAAGGCAATGAAAGGAAGGCCTGTTGCTTTAAGGCAATGAAAGGAAGGCCTGTTGCTTTAAGGCAATGAAAGGAAGGTCTGTTGCATTAAGGCAATGAAAGGAGGTCTGTTGCTTTAAGGCAATGAAAGGAAGGCCTGTTGCTTTAAGGCAATGAAAGTAAGGTCTGTTGCATTAAGGCAATGAAAGGAAGGCCTGTTGCTTTAAGGCAATGAAAGGAAGGCCTGCAGCTTTAAGGCAATGAAAGGAAGGTCTGTTGCTTTAAGGCAATGAAAGGAAGGCCTGTTGCTTTAAGGCAATGAAAGGAAGGCCTGCTGCTTTAAGGCAATGAAAGGAAGGCCTGTTGCTTTAAGGCAATGAAAGGAAGACCTGCTGCTTTAAGGCAAAGATAGGAAGGCCTGCTGCTTTAAGGAATTGAAAGGAAGGCCTGCTGCTTTAAGGCAATGAAAGGAAGGCCTGCTGCTTTAAGGCAATGAAAGGAAAGCCTGCTGCTTTAAGGCAATGAAAGGAAGGCCTGTTGCTTTAAGGCAATGAAAGGAAGGTCTGTTGCATTAAGGCAATGAAAGGAAGGCCTGCTGCTTTAAGGCAATGAAAGGAAGGCCTGTTGCTTTAAGGCAATGAAAGGAAGGCCTGTTCCTTTGAGGCAATGAAAGGAAGGCCTGCTGCTTTAGGGCAATGAAAGGAAGGCCTGCTGCTTTAAGGCAATGAAAGGAAGGCCTGCTGCTTTAAGGCAATGAAAGGAAGGCCTGTTGCTTTAAGGTAATGAAAGGAAGGCCTGTTGCTTTAAGGCAATGAAAGGAAGGCCTGTTGCTTTAAGGCAATGAAAGGAAGGCCTGCTGCTTTAAGGCAATGAAAGGAAGGCCTGCTGCTTTAAGGCAATGAAAGGAAGGCCTGTTGCTTTAAGGCAATGAAAGAAAGGCCTGTTCCTTTGAGGCAATGAAAGGAAGGCCTGCTGCTTTAAGGCAATGAAAGGAAGGTCTGTTGCAGTAAGGCAATGAAAGGAAGGCCTGCTGCTTTGAGGCAATGAAAGGAAGGCCTGCTGCTTTAAGGCAATGAAAGGAAGGCCTGTTGCTTTAAGGCAATGAAAGGAAGGTCTGTTGCTTTAAGGCAATGAAAGGAAGGCCTGTTGCTTTAAGGCAATGAAAGGAAGGTCTGTTGCATTAAGGCAATGAAAGGAAGGCCTGTTGCTTTAAGGCAATGAAAGGAAGGCCAGTTGCTTTAAGGCAATGAAAGGAAGGCCTGTTGCTTTAAGGCAATGAAAAGAAGGCCTGTTGCTTTAAGGCAATGAAAGGAAGGCCTGCTGCTTTAAGGCAATGAAAGGAAGGCCTGCTGCTTTAAGGCAATGAAAGGAAGGTCTGTTGCTTTAAGGCAATGAAAGGAAGGTCTGTTGCTTTAAGGCAATGAAAGGAAGGCCTGTTGCTTTAAGGCAATGAAAGGAAGGTCTGTTGCTTTAAGGCAATGAAAGGAAGGCCTGTTGCTTTAAGGCAATGAAAGGAAGGCCTGTTCCTTTGAGGCAATGAAAGGAAGGCCTGCAGCTTTAAGGCAATGAAAGGAAGGTCTGTTGCATTAAGGCAATGAAAGGAAGGCCTGCTGCTTTGAGGCAATGAAAGGAAGGCCTGCTGCTTTAAGGCAATGAAAGGAAGGTCTGTTGCTTTAAGGCAATGAAAGGAAGGTCTGTTGCATTAAGGCAATGAAAGGAAGGCCTGTTGCTTTAAGGCAATGAAAGGAAGGCCTGTTGCTTTAAGGCAATGAAAGGAAGGCCTGCTGCTTTAAGGCAATGAAAGGAAGGTCTGTTGCATTAAGGCAATGAAAGGAAGGCCTGTTGCTTTAAGGCAATGAAAGGAAGGCCTGTTGCTGTAAGGCAATGAAAGGAAGGCCTGTTGCTTTAAGGCAATGAAAGGAAGGCCTGTTGCTTTAAGGCAATGAAAGGAAGGCCTGCAGCTTTAAGGCAATTAAAGGAAGGTCTGTTGCATTAAGGCAATGAAAGGAAGGCCTGCTGCTTTGAGGCAATGAAAGGAAGGCCTGCTGCTTTAAGGCAATGAAAGGAAGGTCTGTTGCTTTAAGGCAATGAAAGGAAGGTCTGTTGCATTAAGGCAATGAAAGGAAGGCCTGTTGCTTTAAGGCAATGAAAGGAAGGCCTGTTGCTTTAAGGCAATGAAAGGAAGGCCTGCTGCTTTAAGGCAATGAAAGGAATGTCTGTTGCATTAAGGCAATGAAAGGAAGGCCTGTTGCTTTAAGGCAATGAAAGGAAGGCCTGTTGCTTTAAGGCAATGAAAGGAAGGCCTGTTGCTTTAAGGCAATGAAAGGAAGGCCTGTTGCTTTAAGGCAATGAAAGGAAGGTCTGTTGCATTAAGGCAATGAAAGGAAGGCCTGTTGCTTTAAGGCAATGAAAGGAAGGCCTGTTGCTTTAAGGCAATGAAAGGAAGGCCTGTTGCTTTAAGGCAATGAAAGGAAGGCCTGTTGCTTTAAGGCAATGAAAGGAAGGTCTGTTGCATTAAGGCAATGAAAGGAAGGCCTTCTGCTTTAAGGCAATGAAAGGAAGGCCTGTTGCTTTAAGGCAATGAAAGGAAGATCTGATGCATTAAGGCAATGAAAGGAAGGCCTGTTGCTTTAAGGCAATGAAAGGAAGGCCTGTTGCTTTAAGGCAATGAAAGGAAGGCCTGCTGCTTTAAGGCAATGAAAGGAAGGTCTGTTGCATTAAGGCAATGAAAGGAAGGCCTGTTGCTTTAAGGCAATGAAAGGAAGGCCTGTTGCTTTAAGGCAATGAAAGGAAGGCCTGTTGCTTTAAGGCAATGAAAGGAAGGCCTGTTGCTTTAAGGCAATGAAAGGAAGGTCTGTTGCATTAAGGCAATGAAAGGAAGGCCTTCTGCTTTAAGGCAATGAAAGGAAGGCCTGTTGCTTTAAGGCAATGAAAGGAAGATCTGTTGCATTAAGGCAATGAAAGGAAGGCCTGTTGCTTTAAGGCAATGAAAGGAAGGCCTGTTGCTTTAAGGCAATGAAAGGAAGGCCTGTTGCTTTAAGGCAATGAAAGGAAGGCCTGTTGCTTTAAGGCAATGAAAGGAAGGCCTGTTGCTTTAAGGCAATGAAAGGAAGGCCTGTTGCATTAAGGCAATGAAAGGAAGGTCTGTTGCTTTAAGGCAATGAAAGGAAGGTCTGTTGCTTTAAGGCAATGAAAGGAAGGCCTGCTGCTTTAAGGCAATGAAAGGAAGGCCTGCTGCTTTAAGGCAATGAAAGGTAGGTCTGTTGCATTAAGGCAATGAAAGGAAGGCTTGTTGCTTTAAGGCAATGAAAGGAAGGTCTGTTGCATTAAGGCAATGAAAGGAAGGCTTGTTGCTTTAAGGCAATGAAAGGAAGGCCTGTTGCTTTAAGGCAATGAAAGGAAGGCCTGTTGCTTTAAGGCAATGAAAGGAAGGTCTGTTGCATTAAGGCAATGAAAGGAAGGTCTGTTGCAGTAAGGCAATGAAAGGAAGGTCTGTTGCTTTAAGGCAATGAAAGGAAGGCCTGCTGCTTTAAGGCAATGAAAGGAAGGCCTGCTGCTTTAAGGCAATGAAAGGTAGGTCTGTTGCATTAAGGCAATGAAAGGAAGGCCTGCTGCTTTAAGGCAATGAAAGGAAGGCCTGCTGCTTTAAGGCAATGAAAGGAAGGTCTGTTGCATTAAGGCAATGAAAGGAAGGCTTGTTGCTTTAAGGCAATGAAAGGAAGGTCTGTTGCATTATGGCAATGAAAGGAAGGCCCGCTGCTTTGAGGCAATGAAAGGAAGGTCTGTTGCATTAAGGCAATGAAAGGAAGGCCTGCTGCTTTGAGGCAATGAAAGGAAGGTCTGTTGCTTTAAGGCAATGAAAGGAAGGCCTGTTGCTTTAAGGCAATGAAAGTAAGGCCTGTTGCTTTAAGGCAATGAAAGGAAGGCCCGCTGCTTTGAGGCAATGAAAGGAAGGTCTGTTGCTTTAAGGCAATGAAAGGAAGGCCTGCTGCTTTAAAGCAATGAAAGGAAGGTCTGTTGCATTAAGGCAATGAAAGGAAGGCCTGTTGCTTTAAGGCAATGAAAGGAAGGTCAGTTGCTTTAAGGCAATGAAAGGAAGGCCTGCTGCTTTAAGGTAATGAAAGGATGGCCTGTTGCTTTAAGGCAATGAAAGGAAGGTCTGTTGCATTAAGGCAATGAAAGGAAGGCCTGTTGCTTTAAGGCAATGAAAGGAAGGCCTGTTGCTTTAAGGCAATGAAAGGAAGATCTGTTGTATTAAGGCAATGAAAGGAAGGTCTGTTGCTTTAAGGCAATGAAAGGAAGGTCTGTTGCATTAAGGCAATGAAAGGAAGGCCTGTTGCTTTAAGGCAATGAAAGGAAGGTCTGTTGCATTAAGGCAATGAAAGGAAGGCCTGTTGCTTTAAGGGAATGAAAGGAAGGCCTGTTGCTTTAAGGCAATGAAAGGAAGGCCTGCTGCTTTAAGGCAATGAAAGGAAGGTCTGTTGCATTAAGGCAATGAAAGGAAGGCCTGTTGCTTTAAGGCAATGAAAGGAACAGTCTCTCTACTGAGGATGATGATGTGTAGTTGGAACCTCAGAAGTTGAAGCGAGGACGCGACGCTTGACTGTCCCAAAATAATTCTCCTGGTGTTTTATTAATTTTCTTTCATTCTTTTCTATCTATAAATGCTTAAATTGTAAAGTATGATGTGTACTTTAAATAAATTATTATCTCTTGAGTACAATCAAAGTCAAGCGAAGGGAATCAGACGGCTAAACTTTTGATGATATGGCCCTGAAATGTCAGTCATAGTTTAAAAATCCACCAAAAATCAGTGTTGATGTAGGCCCGCTTTTTCTCTCCTTAAGTGACACTGGTGATCAACGGCTAAGAAGTGCTTGCTGAATCAACATCACGAATTTGCAACTTAATTCACCAGTTATTCTGTAATTCATGCAACAATGACCTACTGAACATTCATCACGAAATTGCAACACAGAGTTTGAATTAGGGAATCAATCAGGATCACGGGTGAATTGCCTGCTTACTAACTGGAAGGTGCCAGCTTTGAAATAATAATAATAATAATAATAATAATAATAATAATAATAATAATAATAATAATAATAATAATAATAATAATAATAATAATAATAATTAGGCTATAGTGAGACCCAACTTTCATTTCTTAGGTCACTGAAAGGTAAGGCCAAGAATCCAGGCTCGGGACTGTTTTTAACTGAACAGTTTGAGGTTTTTGTGATAATGTGAAACCGTTTTTCAAACCTGGTCATCAAAAGTACGAAAGGACGCTTGTATATGGTATCAATTTTTGCACCAATTTCCCGGTGGGTAGGATCCTTGGACGTTAGGTGACAGGTGGTGGGAAATTTACGCACGCGCGCGTGAGCAAGCACATGTTAAAGACAGGCTTTATTGCATTCATACCGCACCACCGAATCTTCTACCAGAAATGAAGGGAAAGCTTCCCAGTTGGTCTTTCACCGGCCATTTGAGAAAAAATGTCGGGATTCCTGTTATTATAAAGGAGCTTAGGCTAGGATTTATTTAGGCTGCGTTCTCTCTCTCTCTCTCTCTCTCTCTCTCTCTCTCTCTCTCTCTCTCTCTCTCTCTCTCTCTCTCTCTCTCTCTCTCTCTCTCTCGTGATTCAAAGCTTCGAGACTTTCAAAGGACGTTTTTCGGTTGTCAAGAGTCTAAACGCTGTCTTCGGACAGTATACGATCTTGTGTGAATTTCAGTTTCATTTTATTCCAGCCATATATCATGAAAAATAAATCTGATTGTCATTAACGTAAGAAGTTCACCTGCCAACGAAGTTCTTCGCCCCCGCAGTTACGTAGTGACGTGACAGGCAACCAGAAGTTCTTGGTTTCGGCCCAGTCGAGACGAGGTGGACTGTTATTGATGTCAGTGCTGATGAACGAATTAAGGCCTTGGAAGCCTTCGGAAAAATCGTTCTTATTTGGTGTTATTCACCTCGTCGTCGGTGCTTCTGGGTAGCCAAGGTATTTGGCTTTTATCTTGGTATTTCATTTCGTATTGGCAGAATTGGCGTCAAGTGCTCAAATAGTGACACTGAAAGCCACTTGAACAACTGGGTATCTATCTGAGGAGGAGGCATTGCGGTGTGATACTGACTCGAAAGGCTACTCGTGGTACACAAAGGTGAATGTCACTTTGATTTACGTATTCTCCTCCGCATGGATTAGGTCAGCATACATAGTGACTGGAATATTTGTGCGATGGCGTTTGCCAAGCAAAAAGACTACAGACAGTGATGGGGCTAGTCTGAAATGAACGCCCTTAGCTTAAGTTGACAGCAAGTAAGTAAACTGGAGTGTCTTATGCATCATGACATGAACTTGCAACCCACGTAGGCCTGCAGGGTAGGGTGCTGCTGCCTTTGCGGAATTAAGAGCAGTACAAGTTTGTCTGGCTCTAAAACTGGAGTATAATATTCTGTGACTTGGTGCTTGTAACCTTAGGTGCAAATTTTATTGTACTGATTTCACTTGAGTGGGCATTCCATAACTTCGATATAGACGGAATATTAAAACTACAAAGTATTGACACTACAGACACCAGTAAGTAACCCCTAAGGCCTGTTGCGTCAAGGGATCGAACGATATTTCTTGAAATCAGTCATTACAACTTTGTATTCATGGCATAGATTGCAGGTCAACCGAATAAATAGTCCTCCGTCTGGCTTGATGTCACTGAATTGACAGAATCTCTCCATTTTGACTCTGATTTCAAGTTCCTCGTGGCAGCTGACATCATGATGGAAGAACTCACTTTATTTTGTTCAACCTTAAAATAACAACGCTGTGACTATAGTTGCCATTTAAGCATATGTATATTGTTGTTGGTAATGAGAGCTGAGTTTAATATAGCTGTTATTATTGCACTAAGATATTTCTCTGAAAAAGTTATATGGAACTACCTGACCAACCCGGCACTGCCTGGGAAGACTTAATGATAACCGATAAACTCTCTCTCTCTCTCTCTCTCTCTCTCTCTCTCTCTCTCTCTCTCTCTCTCTCTCTCTCTCTCTCTCTCTCTCCTCCCTAACACCCCCCCCCTCTCTCTCTCTCTCTCTCTCTCTCTCTCTCTCTCTCTCTCTCTCTCTCATATACATACGTACTACATCCATTTTTATATACGAGTATAGATTAGGCAGTGAAGGGTTAAAAAGGAAAGCCCATTGCTGAGGTTGACGGCATATCAGAAAATGATCGCTTTAGGTGAATCGAATAATTTTGCACTAGCGGTTAATGTGAGGAGAATGAGGGTGAGGGTGGGGTCGAGATCTTCTTTTATTATGAGAACTGGACTTTATTGTCCTCCACAGCTGGTGGGTTAAACTAAAAGATTTTCTGTTGCATAGGATATTTAGATATGTCATACTGATCTGCTTTCTAGTTTGGAGTACAGTATAGTCATGGTACGTCATTAGCAAGGTTTTCTATTAACATATTTTATTTTAAATGACTGACCTCTTGTGTCGGTAACTTCATTTGAGTTATGAATACGGTGTGTTTTATTGCTTTTAAGAGAAATACTTTCATACTTGCTTCATGATTCTAGTTTTACCTGCTAAACTCTTTCATGCATGTGTGTCATGAATCATGAGGCTTTGTAGATGGAATGTGTCTGCACTGACAGCCAGAGGAAGTGGGGAGTGCTTCGGAAAATACCTCTCTCTCTCTCTCTCTCTCTCTCTCTCTCTCTCTCTCTCTCTCTCTCTCTCTCTCTCTCTCTCTCTCTCTCTCTCTCGGGCACCCAGCTTGTCTGTGTGTGTCTTCCGTTCGTCTGTTTCTCGGTCAATCTTAGTGTGGGAGATGAGGTCAGAAGTGAGGGAGTGTCTTTGTCAAGGCTGTTCGTTTTCCTCTGTGTACCGATTGCCCAGCCAGCTAAGGAGATAGATACCTTAAGAGAATGTTAATGAACGGTTGAATAGAATATTTAATCACCATCGATACGTGTTATGTTATTTGAGTGTGGAGTGACAGTTGTTGTCAGCAGTTTCCTTTCATTGCATTGCATGGAAGAGTTGCAAGAAGTGCTGCTGAATCTGGACAATACTGGCAATTGGAAACATCTTTCAAAAGCGTCTCGAGGAGGAAATGACAAACTGCCTGCCGCTCTACTATAAGAATTTGTCAATCGAGGGGCGATTCTGGACTATTAGACATGTTCGAAATTTTGTGTTTTCTGAAAAATGGAAACAGAATGAGTTTGTCAGCTGCACTGGCCGCCATCTTGGAAATATTGCCCTAGTTAACACATATCTTGATGATATATATATATATATATATATATATATATATATATATATATATATATATATATATATATATATATATATATATATATATATATATATATATATATATATATATATAAACCTTGTAATTGTTATAAAGAGACCGGACCATTGCAACTCTTTCATAATCTGCTTAAGATGCAACTCAGGAAGCTGCAGAATATATTAATAATGGGTATCGCACCTTGTGAGTGACAGGATTGGCCCTGTTCACTTGATGTAGTTCCGTCTGGGGCCACAGGTTCTAGAGAGCAACCCGGAAAGGCTTGGTTAGGTTGTCCCCAAATCAGGCTTTAAGCCTGGAGTTTTCATTCATACTGGAAGAGGCCCATTGGAATGAATGGTTAATGTAAGGCTCAACATTATTCATAATTGCTTTCATTTTTACGTGACGTGAGTGATCGGTGCTTTGTCCAAAAGTGTGTTGTCATTTCATGTGACTGAGAACGAGAGGGACTCGACGAGGTAGTCCTCATTACACAGAGGGTGAAGCTTCTCAAAAGGGCTTCCAGTATCGCGTGGTTTCCCATTGAATAACAGAAATTCCATATACGTGCTGAACAATGAATGACAAGTATTACTTATGTTAAATTCATCCAAAAGTGTCGCATGAGACTGCTAAACATTTGAGGTTTCAGTTGCATTTTCATAACATTGCTTTTTGTGGATGTTTCTTTTTTAATGAACGTTTCATATTACATCTGTTGCTCTTTCTATAATTACTACTCTTTCTCCTTAGGCAGGTTGGTGAGGAATTGCAATAGGCACGCCATGTCATCCTCACGACCACTGAAAGAAGACACTTCGACACTTGAAACAAAGAAGTAGGAGGTCTCCGATTAAAGTCTCATTATGTGTGAGTGTTGCCGAGCCTTTTAACTTTTGTCCGAAGCCTAATATTATTGTCAGTTCATTGGACCAGTTTCCAGTTAAGAAAAAGTTTTGACACGTTTCTTAACTGACGATTATCCCAGCCAACAGTGGAGGTCCCCAGGGAGGCATGAATTGGAGTTTTTTTATACATCATTAAGGACCAGTTATAAGCTTTTTTTTCTACGTCTAAATACCAATTGGTGTCTCCTGGTTGGTGACTTCTACATGTGGAAACTTGGGGGTGGCACATTTTAAAGGATTTTGGCTCCTTTATTAAGTAACTGTAGCATGTGGCTCCACTACTGATGCACATATCTATGTAGATTGAATAGATTGAACCCGTGTAGATTTCCCCTACTTCAATGCATGTGTAAACCTTTTAACTGATGTGGGATATAGGCCTAGTGTTCGTTCCTGCTCTAGAAGTCTGTCTTCGGCTGCTCTTGAAAACCAGACTCCTGGTTTCACCTTCGGGTTTCTGTTAACAAGTAATTTCAGACTGAATAATCCTTCCCTCTTAAGTATTATTTATAATGTCTCAATCTTACCCTTGAAAACATTATTTATAATGCCTCAATCATACCCTTTAAAGCATTATTTATGATGTTTCAATGTCCCCGAGCTGACTTCACTTTATATTTGCTTTTAAAGCTGTTTTTCTCATTTTGTAATTTGGGTCCTCTTTTGACTCTCAACCGCATCATGACCATATCGATATTAGTAAGTTTAAGTAATATACTTAAGAGTTTTAACATCTGGAATGGCTCCTTAGCAGTGCGGTATATAATATTATCAGTAATTGGTCCAGTTGGTTTTTACCTGACATTGCAATGAATGTCTGAACAGCAAGTTTTAATGTCCGTCTTAGTGCTCACGGTCATTTCAGTGGAATGTCAAAGGTTGACAAAAATTCCTGGATTTTGTAGATCACAAATCCTCTACAGATTTTCTGGTATATGATCTTAGAAGCTTGCTTCTCTCTCTCTCTCTCTCTCTCTCTCTCTCTCTCTCTCTCTCTCTCTCTCTCTCTCTCTCTCTCTCTCTCTCTCTCATTTCGGCGCAAATTCACTTGGATGTCTCTGCATCGCCGACACAGGAAAGAGACAAACATGTGCCCCAGAATAATGCCAGCAGCGTATTATCAGGCCATGAAGATATAATGCACGAGTCCCTGTCTGTGTCACTGCCACGTTGCTCTGTTTCTTGCGGCGGTCACAGTCAAGAAACAGGGCCCTGCGGTGCCCCGATGCATGCCCTCTTCAGGAGCTTCTTTCCACCAAAAATCTCCTGAAATGTCTGACCATCATGCGGGCAATCTTTCCTGGGCTCTGCACCCTCCAAGAGAGTCATCTATGGTAGTCTGCCCTCGTTTGTGCATGCTACGAGTCGTCTTGTCCATCATAGCCTATTGTAGGGAGGCTTTTCACTGGAGAAGGAAGTTCTGCTGAATCTGAGGTCATTCTTTGGTGTCTTCTCTTTTGATCTTATTTAGGCTCAAGCCCAAAGCTACGAGCTGGGCGGAGAGATTGAACGGGGACTGTTTATGTTGATTTCGGCGGCCTTGTTCCAGCCCTGGGGCTTGCCCCTTGGCAAGCGCCGGGTTGGTCAGCTAGTATTATTATAAAGGGCATAAAACCAAACCACAATTGAGCTCCACTATCGAAAAGTCTTCACAGTTTCTTTAGGGGCCGTACAGACAGACGCTTAACAAGGGCTTGCAATAAAACTGGTCACATGAGCGCCCTCTCTGGCGGTGTAATGCACATTACTACTTTTTTATTTATTTAGCAACATTTTTATGCTTTGGTGCCAAGTCTTTCATTTCAACAGTACATTATTCTCAGGAGAAGCGGTGTTTGTTCAGAGAGAGAGAGAGAGAGAGAGAGAGAGAGAGAGAGAGAGAGAGAGAGAGAGAGAGAGAGAGAGGGAAACATAATTATGGAAAAAGCAGGTGGATTATAGCACGCGTTCGCTCTGTGTAACATTGTTAATTGAAACACGTTATTGGCTGAGAAATGTCATTTGGAATGCAAGTTTTTAGTGACACTGAACGCTTGCGGAGCGTTTGTCAGGAGATTTTAACGCAGAATTTAGTTCAGTTATTTACGGCAGGAAAACTCTCGTGGTTTGACCTGTATTTTTTCCTGAGAGGCAGTTCAAGGCGCATCTATTGCTCGTTAAGACTGTATTTGGTGTGATTTGACTTTTGATGGCGTGTATATCAAATTGACTTCCCCTCAAGGAGTGGAAAATGGACCATCTCAATTCGATTTTCCTGCAAATAAGGGTGGTGGTTCCTATGGCAGCTCAGATAGAGCAGGTAACCCAGGTCAAGGGAGTTTAAATCCTTTTTTTTTTTTTTTGAGTTTGGTACATTTCATCGTGAGTGTGACCCTCCCTGACTTAGAAAGATAGTGTTTATAATGGTTGTGGGTACATGGGAATACAGCGTTGAAGTAATCCGTTGCCTCCGTATGGTGGCCTCTCCTGTTACAGGTGCTGGTTCCTTGCTTAAGGAGCATTATTATTATTATTATTATTATTATTATTATTATTATTATTATTATTATTATTATTATTATTATTATTATTATGCAGAAGATGAACCCTTTTCATAAGGAACAAGCTCACCAAAGGGGCCATTGACTTGAAATTCAAGCATCTAAAGATTATTATTAAAAATGTTTTATTATTATTATTATTATTATTATTATTATTATTATTATTATTATTATTATTATCATTATTATTATTATTATTATTATTATTATTATTATTATTATTATTATTATTATTATTATTTATTTATTTATTTATTTTTTTGTCTATCACAATCATCCTATTCGACTGGGTGGTTTTTATAGTGTGGGGTTCCGGATTGCATCCTGCCTCCTTAGGAGTACATCACTTTTCTCACTATGTGCGCTGTTTCTAATAGCACACTTTTCCGCATGAGTCCTGGAGCTACTTCGGCTTCTAGTTTTTCCAGGTTCGTTTTCAGGGATCTTGGGATCGTGCCCAGTGTTCCTATGATTATGGGTACAATTTCCACTGGCATATTACATATCCTTCTTATTTCGATTTCCAGGCCTTGATACTTATCAATTTTCTCTTTCTTTCTTTCTCATCTACTCTGGTGTCCCATGGTATTGCGGCATCAGTGAATGATACTTTCTTCTTGATTTTGTCAATCAACTTCACGTCTGGTCTATTGGCACATATCACCCTATCTGTTCTGATACCATAGTGCCAGAGGATCTTTGCCTGATCGTTTTCTATCACTCCCTCAGGTTGATGTTTGTACCACTTATCACTGCAAGCTAGCTGGTGTTTCTTGCACAGGCTCCAGTGGAGAGCTTTTGCTACTGAATCTTGCCTCTTTTTGTACTGGATCTGTGCAGGCGCTGGACTTTCGCTTGCTATGTGGTTTATGGTCTCATCTTTCATATTGCCCTTCCTGCATATGGGTGAGATGTTTTTATTATTATTATTATTATTATTATTATTATTATTATTATTATTATTATTATTATTATTATTATTATTATTATTATTATTATTATTATTCAGAAGATGGAACCTATCCATACGGAACAAGCCCACCAAAGGGGCCACTGACTTGAAATTCAAGCTTCCAGGGAACATGAAGGAGCTCATTAGGGAGAAGTAAGAGAAGGTAGCGGGAAACAGGACATTCTTCTGCAAGTAAAACTGCCCATCTGAATGAACCTCTGATTCACTTTGTATGTGAAAGCTCCGGTGCATTTATTCATTTATTTTTTTTTAACATTTTCAACGTTAAAGTGCTCTTACAATAACGTAACGCAAGCTCTAAAGAAGCCTCTATTACGCAGCCATTCAGAAGGTCGGTTCCTCCTCCTCCTCATTTGTTCGAAAAGGAATGTCATGGATGTTCCGGCTGGTCCAGGGGGCATTCCAGGCAGCCGGAATTCCGGAGGACTGGAAAAAGCAGTGCAGTGTCATGACTGTGGCTCGTCCGTCACGGGATTCTCAGCAATGTTCGTTCGCAGGATTTTTCAGGATTTTTCGGACGTCGTTGTGGAAAAAGGCAGGTTTTGTTGTGGTTTGGGTCCGTCCACGGAGCTATGTAGGCCGCTGGTTTCAGTCCAGAATGATAATAAAGATGCGAAGGTTTGAAACCATTAAGTTGAAAGCTGCCAGAGTAAAGAAAAGGTTTAATGGTCGACCGTTTCCAGTAGGGAAACTCGACTGAATTCCTGGTATATTAGATTAATGATTTATGGAATAATATTTTTTGAAAGAGGGCGACCAGAGAGACCAGGCAGTAGGGTGGAAGCCCTGCGTTTTAATTTGTATCTTTACAGGATTTTCATAGGTCCTCATTTAGTGCAACAAGAATTACCTATTATCAGATATCAGCTTCTCTTCTGTTTTGTGTTACTCTCCCGACGGTGTTCTATGTAATGAAGGCAAGTAAAGTAGCCTTGTAATCCCGACAGTCGGGTCTCGAGTGATGGGAACTGATACTGCTTTCCCGACCGTCGTTGAAATAGTGATTGGAATGTCTACTATACACTGACGGCAGGATAAATGATACCTTTATTATATAATGGATTTACTGGAAACCCCTTCACAGGAGTGGGGCGGTGCCCCTGAAATCGACCTTCCAGGTATATTGCCATTTCTCGAGAGGGAAGAATGGAGACTCTTCTTTTAGTATTCTATGCTGGGTATTTATTCTTGTATTCTTGACATTCTTGACAGATGACTGGAAAACATATTCTCGTTTCAGTAGCACCGTCATTTGATGTATTGTCATGATACTTGTATCATGTCATAAAAGTCAGTCAGTACATCACACAATCCACGGAATAGCGACAGGGCATATTCTGTAATTAGACGCCATTGCCAGAGAATATCAAGATTTATGGACGCAAACTTTACATTAATATTTGGGTGTAGTTAAATTAGAGCTCCCCCGCCGCCTCCTCCCCCACCACCGGCCCTGACTGAAATTCTGCCCATGCCTATATACTGTATCTTTGATGTACTAGAACAACATTTTCTTATTGCAACTCCGAGACATCTGAGCTGAGACGATGAAATAACGCAAGAATTAACCAAGA
>JANJGK010001494.1:85000-135000 GCA_039081455.1 Macrobrachium rosenbergii | reverse complement strand
CTCAATAAGATTTCAAACTTTTGCTCGATAAGTTACTTGGCCAAACACTACTGAAATTGCCCAGTTATTGGGCTATTAGAAAGATTTGTAAGTCCAATAAAAAGTTATGTAAATATGCAAAGTATTCTGAATAGAAAACTGGAATACTATGGTCATGCACTGCCTTCCATCCAGTGTTGCAGTGGTTGTTCCTTTTACCTTCCCTAGACAGCTTCATGCCTCATACACAACAACAATATTCCATGCCATTTCGAATACTGCCTCTACTCACGTAATTTGCATGCGAGAAATAATTAAAATACCTTTTACTCGCACTCGCACAGCCAGATGTCTTTCTAGCTACCAACAGTGAGACAAAAGGGTTACTGAAAGACCATCGTTTGTTTGTTTGATCTGCGTAGACTATTTGATACATCATACAAGCTCGTCTTTCGTGTGCTTGTATTGTTCTATTATCGAAAGTGAAGGTTCTTTGTAAATATAAGCATTCGGATATAATATTACTGAAGAAGCAGTTTGCATCTTTATCACAGTAAGCCTAAGATATCGGAAACATTGATTGCAGCCGAACACGAGATAGCTGTGCGTACCCCACATCTAACTAAAAACCTGTGTTGGTGAGGCCACGCATGGAATGGAATTGACTATAGCTATTTTACGCTCCAGCAGTTTCTGTTCATGCCAAAACTAAATGGTGAATAAATACATACACACATGTATGTATGTATGTATGTATGTATGTATGTATACGCATACATACACACATGTATACACAAACACACACACACACACACACACACACACACACATATATATATATATATATATATATATATATATATATATATATATATTCAGTATGAGAAGACTTTATTCATATGGTTTTTAGTTATATTGTGAATAACCTTATATAACCTGTAAATGCTGGTGCTGTCGTTAGTTACATCCTGGTTTAAGTGCTTTCAGAGTTATTTATTCCACTTGGTACAAGAGGACATTGGTGTTTCTGACAATGCTAGGGCCAAAGAACACAGCATAACTATTTTTTGAAAAAGATTTTTTTTTATGTTGAATTAAATATTACCTCTCCTATTCATCAGTTTTATATGCGTTTTCACTTTTTATTTCCCATATGAACAAATATAGTGAGTACAGTGTTTCATCGCATCATATTAGTGAATTTCAAATAGACGTTCGTACTGTTCATACTTGCAATATAATCGTTTTATACTGAGGTACAGCCGGTATAGTAGAAAAAATATGACATTATCCAATCACTGAATTTTGTTCAAAGCCCTCCATCTCCATTAAAAAAGCATGTTTTTTATATAATGAATACTGATTAAGATTACATAAATTATGTTACTGAAATATCAGGTGGGAAAAAAGATGAGAAAACTTATTTCAAAATAAAATTTTACTGTCAAAAAAGGTAAACTTCACACACAAAACATTATTTTCCTTTACATATAAGGACGCAAATATCATCATCATAATACTAATAATAATTAATTATTATTATTAATATTACCAACAACAACAGCAACAATAATAGTAATTACATCCCATCTGTAGTATATGAAGACGAAAAGAAGAACTAAATTTACAGACATTTAAAGGTTGTCTAAGATGAGAGTAGCAAGTGACAATAATAAAGACAGTAATAACATCAGTAATAATATTATGTCTTCAGGAGACAAAAATAAACAAAATTCCTTGCATATTAAAAAAGAAAACCCATTGCAGACCTTTAGTCTTTGTTAACAGTGCACAGTACCGGGCCAAGCAAAAGAATTACGATTAATATTTGATTTTATTACCAATTAGTAGCCTACCAGTTGTTTCAAGAAGAATATTAACATTTGGCTTATGAAGAACAACAAAAAATAAAACATACATATCACTATCACCCAAATGAAAATATACAGGGTGTGTTGTATCATTATGACATATGCAACTTGTAACAGTTGCAACAGACATGAACAGTATGCTGTGGGCAGGTTGCACTCTGGCATAGCTGACACTGATGTTTGATCTTGGAGAGTTTACCAACTGACACCGAAAACCCACTACCTTATACGGACTCGAGGCATGGTGCGCATCGTGTTCGTTTTTCTGACGTGTATGCACGAAGTTCATTACTTACTAGCACTGAAACTGGTTTCGGATTCCCAAGTATAATGTTCATCTTCGCCACAATACTGCTGTGCAAATTCTTGACTGACTGCCTTTTCTCTATTTGAGGAGTACAAAGAGATTGAACTAAATCCCACCCATATGTAAAAGAATTTAGGCGTCGAGGGTCAGTGCTTGTATTCACTGAGAACACTGTTTGGGAATTTACTTCGCTGTATCGAGGATAGAAGAGCAGGCGTTTACTGTCCATCTTCGGGATTTTGTGTTCACATTGTAAGATTGCGCCCTTTGGTCATTCATGTCTGTACCTCCTTTAGTAAAGTCGTAGAGTTTGTAGATTGCAGGCTTCTTTTGGCTATCGTCTTTTGTATTGGCCAACAGGGGTGATATGGTGCTAAGCAATAAAACGTTCCTTGGGCAAAGCTTTACTCTTTGTGTGATTGATGAAGGAGTTCAAGCAAAGTTTTCCTTCCTTTTTTTCCCAGTACACCTCGTAAAATTTATCTTGCTTTCCAGCAATATTCTTTATCTCTAAAGGTATACCTTTTCTACCCGCATCGATCGTGTCTAAGGCATTAATACTCTGTGACAGGAGCCACTCGAACAGTTCTATGCTGGTATATAGTCTGTCTAAAGCAGGGGTGCACAACCTTTTGAGCTACTCGGGCCACATCATCAAACATATATCTAGTCGAGGGCCACTAGACTAGATTTTACATGAAATGATAAATAGTTTGTAGAATGTTTAAAGATAAAAAAAAAACACAGTTGCTCACCTGTTTTGTTTTAATGAGATTTTTGACACTGAGATTCATGTACAAGTTTTTTTTATGTTAGGATGGAAATTTGTGGTTGCCAGTCTTAAAACAGAGTGCAGATTTTGATCACTTAGCCTGCTACGAATATTTGACTTGGTCTGGTTGAGCAGACTAAATGTTTGTTCACATATGTAGGTAGAGCCAAATAAGCTTGCATAAATAGCAGCTTTGTTTCTCAAATAAGGAAACTGATCTTTGGCCAAGCAATTATAAAAGTTGAGCAAGTCCCCTTCATTATACTTGGTACGAAGGCTGTCATTATTCTGAAGATCAATCAGTTCGATTTGTGCTTCGAATTCTACTTCATCAGGAGATACAGAAAAGGGGTTGCTGAACAACTTCAAATCATTGACTTCTTTCTTTAGGTCCTCAAATCGGCTCTCAAAGGCCTCCAAAAGTTTTCCTAATTTTGCTGCATAATATTCATGTCTATTGCATACTTTGTGTTTCTCACACATAAGTTTGTAATTTGGGAAGTGTCCTAACTCTCCTTTAACTATCTGTAACTGAAACAATTTTAGTTTTTGTTCGAAAGCTGTCACATAATTGGCTAGCTGAGAAATAAGTTGGTTATTCCCCTGAAGTTTATGATTCAAGTTATTTAAATGACTTGTGAGATCTACAAGAAATGACAAATCACAAAGCCAGTCAGCATTTGTAAGTTCTGGTACCATCTTATTCTTTTCATTAAGAAATATCTCAATTTCATCCAGAAGACTGATAAATCTTTTCAGCGTATTTCCCCTGCTTAACCACCTTACTTGAGTGAAAAACACTAAATCGCCATATTCTGCTTCAATTTCATCAAGAAATTGCTTGAATTGCCGGTGATGCAAAGCTGAGCGTGACTTGATAAAATTGACTGTAGAAACTACAACTTTCATTACATGATCAAAGTCCAGTTCTTTTCCACACAAATTTTGTTGATGTATTATGCAATGAAATTGTTTCAGTTCATATTTTCGCCCTCCAAGGTGTTTAATCAATAGCTGCACCAATCCATTCTGCTTGCCTATCATTGCAGGAGCCCCATCAGTTGATATTCCTACTAACTTGTCCAAATCTAACTCAATTACTGAAATTTGTTCTAAAAGTCCATTAAGTAAATCACTACCAGTTGTCTGCCCCTTCAATGAACTGAGCCCTACGAGTTCCTCATGAATAGAAAAGTCCTCTGTCACACCACGTACAAATACAAGTAGCTGAGCCGTAGATGTAACATCAGTAGATTCATCAGTGGCTAGGGAGAAGTACACAAATTGTTTACTTTTCTCCTTCAACTGGTCTACTATATCACCCGACAAATCAACAATACGACGTTGCACTGTCATACGATTCAAACTGATATTCTCAAACTTTTTCAAAACATCTGGAGAAAGTTTTTGAGCAGCAAGTAGAATACACTTTTTAATGAAATCCCCCTCTGAAAATGCCTTGGAATGTTTAGCAATCAGGTTTGCAATTTCATAACTCACTTCTGTTACGTCCTGTGCCTCTTTATTTTTCTGAATAAACATATTTTTCTGCACATGAAAACCTTGCATTAGTGATTTAATTTTCTGCTTTCTTAGTTCACCAACAAATTTTTCATAAGGCTTGTGCTTTGTCAGATAATGCCTTTGCAAATTGTATTCCTTACAAACGGCCACACTATTCTGGCATATCAAGCAAATGATTTTTTTTCACTGTTTTCCACAAAGAAATATTTATCTGTCCATATTTCTTGAAATTTTCTATGTTCATCTTCAAGCTTTCTTTTTCGACTTGAGTTTTCGTCCACAGAAGTACCAGAAGCCATAGTAGCTAAGCAAAATTAATCTGAAAACACTACAATGATAAATGCCTGGCCTTGTAGCAATATCTCCTATTTTAGACTGCAAAGAAACTATTGGAGCTCAGACAAATTGGCTAACTTGGAAGGTTGCCAAATAATCATTTTACAAACTTTTTAAACTGGAATTTAGATGTATTAGGAAACCATAATTATGAATGTAAAATACAATAAAAAAAGAAAAACAAGAAAAACAAAAACAGGTTTCGCATCTGTTTAAAAAGAGAATAGTATTCAAAATTATGATAAATATTAATTTAGATATAACTTCAGGTGGTTACCTTCCCTTCACAAGAACGAGGTTACTCCCGTCTAGACAACGGTCTACACGAGGTGAACGCGTATGGCTGTCTACAAGCCATACGCGTTCACCTCTTGTCTCGACTGCTTTCGTGTTCGAGGATGGTGATGAAATTATGAATTTAGTGAATGAACTGATTATAGATAACGAGATAATTCAACAATAACAAGAAAACACAAAGAATAATACATATATATATATATATATTTATATGTATGTATGTCTATGTATGTACATATATATATAAACATATATATATAAATATATATATATATATATATATATATATATATATATATATATATATATATATATATATATATATATATATATATATATATATATATATATATATATATATATATATATATATATGTTTATATATGCACAGACACATATACATACATACATACATATGTATGTGTGTGTGTTATATAGTACATTTTTACTATTTGTAATTATATCATAAGACGGAGTAATATGTTTATATTTATTATTTTCTTTTACTGTACAGAGAGTGATATATTGTGTTTTCTATGATAACTTCGAGGGCCGCCATGTGCTTCACTGGGGGCCGCATGTACCTCCTTTAGTAAAGTCGTAGAGTTTGTAGATTGCAGGCTTCTTTTGGCTATCGTCTTTTGTATTGGCCAACAGGGGTGATATGGTGCTAAGCAATAAAACGTTCCTTGGGCAAAGCTTTACTCTTTGTGTGATTGATGAAGGAGTTCAAGCAAAGTTTTCCTTCCTTTTTTTCCCAGTACACCTCGTAAAATTTATCTTGCTTTCCAGCAATATTCTTTATCTCTAAAGGTATACCTTTTCTACCCGCATCGATCGTGTCTAAGGCATTAATACTCTGTGACAGGAGCCACTCGAACAGTTCTATGCTGGTATATAGTCTGTCTAAACTTATAGTTCGTCCTCTCAGGTCTATACTACTTTTCAGTTGGTTTATAAGGGCCTTCACAGTAGCTAAGGTGCCTGTTACGTAAAATGGCCCGGATCCCTCGATGGGTTTGCCGGAATATACAACAGTGCTGAAAGTGAAGGGATATCTCACAGCATTGATAGACTTATACAAAAGGCCATACCTAACAGGCTTACTCCTGTTGTACTGACGGAAACCTATTTGTGTTCTGCAACCATACAATGTTTCATCAATTGTTAGGAAGTCATCAGGCTGCACCACTGAACTACAGTTTCTATTGAAGCATTCAAAAACATCTCTTGCTGCTGCAAACCTGTCGTGTACCCATCTGCGGTGTCTTGTTTTTAGGTCATCAAAAGAAATATTGGCATGGATGAAAGCAAATCTTTTAGCAGACATCACCGCACCAAATATTGGATGTCCAAATGATTCATGAAACAGTATATGATAATCATGGGTATTTAGTCCGAGCAAACCTCTCGCATATAACAGACCGAAAAAGCTTTTCACTTCTACTGAGTCAATTAATCTGATATGACTTCCTTTACTCATTTCTTCCTCATTTAATTCCAACTGGCCCAGCCTTTGCCGGATTTTTTCATTTGTGTTTAGTACAATTGTATCAGTTATGTTGTTAGACACAAACAATGTCCATGCCTTCAAAAGTGTGTCAGCCTCTTTTGCTTCTCCTACAACACCTCCGGTTGTTGGAATGTTTCCTGTTTGTTCATTCTCATTACTTGGAGGGCGCTTATTTATCCAGGTTATTTTCTTGCCATCATCTACTTTGTGTTTGGGTTTTTCCACTACAGCAGTATATTCTTTTGTTTCAGCTGGCAGAGCGCACTTATCAAAGCTTCCTATGTCAAAACATTTGTCCAAAGAATTTACATTTCTCTGATTTGTTAACAGCTTTCTGTGTCTGCTCTGCTCGGCATCCATTCATCTACTTCAGCCGCATTATCTTCATATTCGTCTACTGTGGCTCCTCACTTTCGTATCCGGCATTTTGGTTGATGTTCTCTATCCACCCAGCCAGATCTTGCTCTTGTTCTTTCCCTATTACCTCTGATAAGTACTCCTCCCTCATCTGATTCCTCAAACACAGGCTGTCCATGTTCAGAAAATATCTTTGACATCTTCATTAGCCTACCTTCAGATTAGTTTTGAGCCTAGAGCTAATGCGGTTACCAGCACCTATTGAAAAAGAAAAAAAATTACGATAGTTGACTATCAATTAAAGGAAATTCTATCTACATTTTGAAATCGCTTCATTCACTCATCTTATTTCCGTCCTATTGCTGACCTCCGTTGGAAGTTTCAGTATGAACAATCACCACAGTAGCACATAGGCACATAACCACACGTAGGCAAACACAAGCAAGACTACATATAACATATTTTACACACACACACAATATATATATATATATATATATATATATATATATATATATATATATATATATATATATATATATATATATATATATATAATATATGTATATATATACAGTATATATGTAAAGGTGTGGAGAAAGAGGGGCAGACCGCATGCTGTGGGTGTTGGGTTATTCTTCTTTCGTTCCGGTATACCTATTTCAGGCAGCACAAACTTTAGGGTACGCATGACACAATATCTACTCAAAACCCACTACCAAATTACTTTTTTGTTCCTATTCGTCTAAATAAAGTGCACTGTGACAATTTGGTAAAATTTGATTACTTTTTTTGCGCAGATTTACAAGTTATTGGTGATTTTTTGAAAATTCTTATCCTGGAAAGTCTATACATCTATAATAATGCTTGACGCTGATAAAGATTTTTCATATTTAACAGCTTTAAATTTTCATAAATTATTCAGTTTTCTACCGAGCCTTTCCTATTTCAGATTTACTAAATACGAAGTGAATCCATTATTAATATGCAATAACATAGGCCTATACTGCATACTAAACTATATATACTTCCATAAGGATTTTGCTGTCACATCAATGAAGATTATGTTATTAATAAAAATGCAAATATATTTTGGGGATATTACGCACTAAGACCTCATATATGTACAATATATATATATATATATATATATATATATATATATATATATATATATATATATATATATATATATATATATATATATATATATAAATGTGTGTGTGTGTGTGTGGTGAAGTTGCTAGACCTAAGCCCTTTTTCTGTCCCCATTCATGACTACCAGTTACCCACTAAGTCTGGGCGGGCCGGGAGGCCAACCAACAACCCATGGGAAAAACCAGGCTCTAACTGGGCCACTTGGCATTTATGTATGTTGTTTTCCTTGGTTATCCAGATTGTTTATTCATGTTTTTCTACGCGGCTTCATCTCCATTATGGGCAGAATTGTACTATACCTATGCTATTGTAGCCACTGACTCACCTTTCTTTTGCAGTGTCACAAATCAGACATGGATTTACAAGATACAATCAATATGTTGGCGCGTAGGAGTGTAAAACACGACACCCACAAAATCTGAGATATTGGAAGGAATGACAGCAAGTGCAATCTTCTGTCTTTGTTCTTCAAACATCGGTAGCTAGGCGAGCATTGTCTCCCTCACAAAATTCTTCGAACTTACATTTAGTCCTGAAAAGAGGTCATGCACTAGGTCTATCTGCTTTATATATATTTCAGAAAATATGGCTGCTACAATTTTAAAGGACACATATATGCATTTCATAGCTTCAATGCTTTAAGATGTGATGGAAGAATTTTTGGAGTGAGATGGTACTGACAGAGGCCGTCAGTTGTAAAATCTTTGTATTCAGCAAATAGTTTGATTCCTCAGCTATCTGCGTGAGAACCTCAGCAATATTGGCAGTCAGGTGATCTCCGAAGTGTTATGTATATTCGTGAGTACGTGCGTTAATTTGATCTAGATTATGCCAAAATCTGCCCTAAAAGTGAGTTTGATCGTTCATTAACGTGATAGAACTGCAGTTGTCTAGACGTAGCTTTGGAAAGGATCCAGGCTTTGAAATCGGCAGATAAGGTAGAGTTTGAAATCTCTGTTTTTATGGGAGGAAATTGAACTTGTGATTTTTACCATGATTTTCTAATCATTATGAACTTTTGAACTGGTGTGGGAGATTTAATATGAATATTCATACCTCTTTTATATTATTATTTTGTTATGCTACGTTTGCCATATCTTGGCTATGCATTTTACACTTTCCATTATTGTGTTTTGCATTTCATATATTTTTGGGAGTTTTCTATCATGTTTAATTCTTTCGACAGATGTCTGTGGACAGTGTGGACTGGTTCGAATAACATGTGGTAGACTGTTTTTTTTTTGACATGACTTTAGTTATTGATTTGGGGAGTATGTGTGAGTTTGGATATTTTCAGGCTATTAGCCATAATGAGACTTCTTTAATCAGAAATGTTTTGCAGTTCAGAGTTTAGTTATCTGACTCGATATTTCATTTATTATGCATTTTAATCTTTGCTTGGTTTTATTCATTTCTTGTTGGGTTATTTGAATAATAAACCTATTTTTGTAGAAACTATTGCGTTTCTTTAAATAGTCCATTTAATTGCTTTGGTGAGAATGAGTGAGATTCGGGTGGGTGAACTTCGGAAAACGATGAGAGAGAGAGAGAGAGAGGCGATACACGGAGAGAGAGAGAGAGAGAGGCGATACACGGTGAGAGAGAGAGAGAGAGAGTGAGAGGGGAGAAAAATGGATGTAAGTGTTATCGTGAGCGAACCTTCATACGCCTTTTCCTGAAGAAAGATTGTTGGAGCACGTTACGTACACTTTCAAAAAAGTGTTAATTCTGTTTTCTTGTAACATATATATATATATGTATATATATATATATATATATATATATATATATATATATATATATATATATATATATATATATATGTATATATATATATATATATATATATATATATATATATATATATATATATATATATATATATATATATATATATATATATATATATATATATATATATATATATATATATATATATCATTTACAGTCATGAAAGGGAAATACGTCTGACACTATGGATATTACCGTCTTCACACAGCCTAGGCCTAGTCTGCTCTTTAGTCATTAATATTCTTGAAACAAACGCACACACACACACACACACACACACACACACACACACACACATATATATATATATATATATATATATATATATATATATATATATATGTATATATATATATATATATATATATATATATATATATATATATATATATATATATATATATATATATATATATATATATATATATATATATATATATATATATATATATATATATATATATATATAAAGCAGACAGACCTACAGCATGACCTCTTTTCAGGACTAATGTAAGTTGGATGAATTTTGTTTGAATAGCAAAGACAAAAGATTGCACCTGCTGTCACGCTAATTACTAAAATTTACTCTATGACTACACACATTGTTATTTATTAATGTTTCATTGATATTTTCTTGTGTTGAATAAGCTTTCCTAATGAGTTTCGCGGGACTGAGTTTCAGAATACAGTTCTGAATACTAAATATTCTGCGCCAGGAAAGCACAGCATAGGCCTACTTTTTCACACTGTTGCGGTACAATGGGGCTTAGGTCAGGTACACTGTTCATTTATACATTGTTTCTGACACTAAACTTCAGTAGAGTTCCTAGTGCCTACAGATAGCCTTATAGGCAATCAATGTTGTTATTTAGTGATTATATGTACTACAACACTAGATCAGGTAGTCCGTAGCTTGGTGACTAGTAGACCTATGGTGGGTAATCTTTGATCTCATAGTTCATCTACCCGAAGAGTGATGGGCTTCAACAAAAGAAAGCACTTATAGCAACATACACGAATAAATTAACCTTATCTCAATCAGCACTTACAGTTTCTTTTTTATCTGCATAGACGATATGAAACAGCGTGAGAAAAGACGATTATGAAACAGCGTAAGAAAAGACCCACATCTGACTCTGTCACGCAAGATCTGTGATGAGCGTTTAGTCTTCGATAATCTGATTGCGCCCGCTTTTGATCAAACAGTCTGTTAATTTTCATATTCTTTGTTAAAAAAAAGGTTTTGAAAACTCTTGTAGACACAAATGAAAGTTTCGTATCATGATTTTGCCATTTGCTTAGTGCAATATTGTAGTTCAGTCATACGTCTGGCAGAAGTGTAACACATTTCTTTTCAAATAATTTCGCCTCTGTTTTTTATTGTTTCGTCCGACATGATGTTATTTCGGTTTTATTCTGGGAAAACCATTTTAATATGACATACAAAACTAATGAAAATGAAAACAATTAATAATTTCCCATATTTTGGTAATCATAGAATCAACTAAAAACGATTATTAAATAAAATTATCTAAAAATGAAAAAAATCCCGTAGGGTGGGTCTGCCCGGACCCAACTTGCACCAGATAGGGTTAAGAGACTGGCCAGTCTTGGAGGCCTTTGGGCCTCATCCTTGAAGTTCTTGGGCCCTCTCCAGGCCCGCTTCCCCAGCCTGGCAGGATACCTGCCTTCCTCCGAGGAAGCAGCCTCTGGGTCGGACCCTTCCCTTCAAGGCTGCCCTCAAGAGATTGGCCAGCCTTGGAGGACTTTGGGTCTCATCCTTGAAGTTCTTGGGCCCTCTCCAGGCCCGCTTCCCCAGCCTGGCAGGATACCTGCCTTCCTCCGAGGAAGCAGCCTCTGGGTCAGACCCTTCCCTTCAAGGCTGCCCTTAAGAGACTGGCCATCCTTGGAGGACTTTGGGCCTCATCCTTGAAGTTCTTGGGCCCTCTCCAGGTCTGCTTCCCCAGCCTGGCAGGATACCTGCCTTCCTCCGAGGAAGCAGCCTCTGGGTCGGACCCTTCCCTTCAAGGCTGCCCTCAAGAGACTGGCCAGCCTTGGAGGACTTTGGGTCTCATCCTTGAAGTTCTTGGGCCCTCTCCAGGCCCGCTTCCCCAGCCTGGCAGGATACCTGCCTTCCTCCGAGGAAGCAACCTCTGGGTCGGACCCTTCCCTTCAAGGCTGCCCTCAAGAGACTGGCCAGCCTTGGAGGACTTTGGGTCTCATCCTTGAAGTTCTTGGGCCCTCTCCAGGCCTGCTTCCCCAGCCTGGCAGGATACCTGCCTTCCTCCGAGGAAGCAGCCTCTGGGTCGGACCCTTCCCTTCAAGGCTGCCCTCAAGAGACTGGCCATCCTTGGAGGACTTTGGGTCTCATCCTTGAAGTTCTTGGGCCCTCTCCAGGCCCGCTTCCCCAGCCTGGCAGGATACCTGCCTCCCTCCGAGGAAGCAGCCTCTGGGTCGGACCCTTCCCTTCAAGGCTGCCCTCAAGAGACTGGCCAGCCTTGGAGGACTTTGGGTCTCATCCTTGAAGTTCTTGGGCCCTCTCCAGGCCCGCCTCCCCAGCCTGGCAGGATACCTGCCTTCCTCCGAGGAAGCAGCCTCTGGGTCAGACCCTTCCCTTCAAGGCTCCCCTTAAGAGACTGGCCATCCTTGGAGGACTTTGGGCCTCATCCTTGAAGTTCTTGGGCCCTCTCCAGGCCTGCCTCCCCAGCCTGGCAGGATACCTGCCTTCCTCCGAGGAAGCAGCCTCTGGGTCGGACCCTTCCCTTCAAGGCTGCCCTCAAGAGACTGGCCATCCTTGGAGGACTTTGGGCCTCATCCTTGAAGTTCTTGGGCCCTCTCCAGGCCCGCTTCCCCAGCCTGGCAGGATACCTGCCTTCCTCCGAGGAAGCAGCCTCTGGGTCGGACCCTTCCCTTCAAGGCTGCCCTCAAAAGACTGGCAAGCCTTGTAGGCTTTTGGGGCCAATCCTTAAGGGGCTTGGGCCCTTTCCATGGGAAGGGTCAGACCCATAGGCTGCTTCCTTGGAGGAAGGAAGCGGCCTCTGGGTCGGACCCTTCCCCTCACCAATACTCTTTGCTTTCTCTTACCCTGCTTTTCAAATCTGACACTTTCTGTCTCCGAAGGCTTCCAGACGATTTGAAGCATCTCGGAGATTGTTCTTGGACACTTTGAAGCTCGGCGCATGCGCGAATGGCATTTCTCTCGTCCTTCCAGGAGCCGGAGACTGAAGGATTCCAAAATGTCTTCAAGGAAAATCTCGAAGGTTTTAGATCATTTCAACATCGCGATAACCATTACTTGGAGTTCTTTTTCTGGCACATAAACAGCTTCTTTGCTTTAAGGAGTCGTCTTCTATAAACTTATGAGATTCCCTCTTACTGACGATATTGATCATCCCTTCGATTCTTCCTTGCTTCTCCGAAAAGTAATTCTGTGAATCCAAAATCTTTGAAGCAGTTTTTAACACCTCAGGTTATCTACTTTTTTCTTCGTCAGCATTCTTCAGTATACCTCCACGCCGATGTCCTCTCTTTTTTGTTCCTTCTCTTTCTTATTTCGAGCGAAGAACTGCTCCAAGCGGTAATTTTGGGCATCCAAAATCCCCTCTCAATCAGCTTAGAAAACACCTCAAGTTCTCTACCTTTTACTTCGTATAAATTCTTCAGTTCCTCCCTTCCACTGTCTTCCTCTCTTCTTGATTATTTCCTTCCTCATTTCGAATGAAGAGCTTGCGTCCGTAAGTGACAATACGACTGTAGAGGTGCCGAATAATCGCAGAAGGCGGGAACCTCGACTTCATACTGCTTCGCGAAGTAGTCCATATTTTCAGCAGTAAACAATTACAGACTGAAGCTATCTGCCATTCTCGTGATGTACTTTTCCCTCTTGAAAATCTCTTTTAGTCGATCTGCTTCGTCATCCAGTTCATTTTAACCATAAACTTCGCCTTCTTTGCTCACATGCTGTCTCTGAAGAGTTCAAGACGTCTTCCTGGAGGATCCCTGAGATGGCCACTGTAGTCCTTGGTGTCAGTGCACCTACTGAGTGATGGCGCTATACGCATGAGCGGAAGAATTCTAAAACGTCTGCAGGAAAAACACGAAGATATTACGGCGCCAGGCGACAATGATTCTTTCTTGCAGCAGAAGGTATGAAATTTTCTTGAAAGTTTTATTGCCACGAAAACATCAATATTTAAAAAAAAGAAATAAATTAAAAGTTTAGTGAAAAATCATCATCGTATCCTTTTCTCTCGTCGCCGGGAAAGGGTGAGAAAGGAATACCTTAGTTTTACCAGACCACTGAGCTGATTAACAGCTCTCCTAGGGCTGGCCCAAAGGATTAAACTTATTTTACGTGGCTAAGAACCAATTGGTTACTTAGCAACGGGACCTACAAATATATATATATATATATATATATATATATATATATATATATATATATATATATATATATATATATATATATATATATATATATATATAATATTATATACATGTATATATATATATATATATATATATATATATATATATATATATATATATATATATATATATATATATATATATATATATATATATATATATATATATATATATATATATATACATATATATATACACATATATATACACATATATATATGTATATATATATATATATATATATATATATATATATATATATATATATATATATATATATATACATATATATATGTGTATATATATATGTATATCTATATATATTTATATATCTATATATGTATATTGTAACGGTCCTTTTCCTCCGTTACTAAAAATTTAATAACTTTCTTATCAAACTCTGTTCACAACCACAAGCTAAGTCCACAGTCAGTGGAATAGCTCTCAAATAATATTAATAGTGCAAAAATCAATTCATGGGGGAAAACGAAACACCACAAAAACACTTAAATTTAATACAAAAATATGCAGATAGAAGTTATTCCTGAGCCTCGGAATACAATTATTAATGAACACCAATCAACCTGAAAGATTTATAAACCAACACACTTACCCAATTAAGACAGAAAAAAGCAAAGATACATCCACAAAGAGAAGGGGGTTCAGATAGGAGAAGGTATTAGGAAAGTAAGAACAACCTATCAATTACAAACTAATTAATCTAGTGATAATTTCCCTCCTCCGAAACACTGGAGCAGTGGCCGTGATCTCCTTAATCATATATTGCTGTCCACTGTAACACTGTAGTTATAGCCGTAATCTTTTTAGATACTTATATGTCTCTGCGTCCAGAGACAAAAGTGAGGGGGTGAAGTGGTGAAGGCAAATGAATATAATTATGGTACTCGATAGGACCCATCCAACAGCGATCCTACGTCCACAAGGATGATCCTCCAGGAAACTCGGGACGTTCAAATGAGACCAATCAAAGATCGCCTGACTAATCCAAAAAATATCATTCACTTATACCTTGGCTAAGCGAGAGCCCCTCGACATTTACTGAGCCGAGGGTGAGGCTGGATGAGGTGTAATCCTTTAAGTAATAGTACATCCAAGCAGGCGTTACGAAGCAAATTCAGCAGTCACCAGGAGTAATAAGGCTCAGAGATCAACTGACTCCTTCAGTCGAAAGACTCTCCGACACAGCCATGGTGACAGCACCACTCGCTCACAAATATATGAAAAGACAGAATGGTCATTAGTGACAATTACTAAACAGACAAACCACCGGGGAGGAGGAAAACAAACTATATGGATAATAATACACTTCATATGCTTTACAAAAACTAGAATAAAATGACTAATTATAAAATAACACAACAAAGTGACACCTCCTCTCCCAAAAGAAAAAAATATATACACATATATTTTTTTTACAGTGAATAACTTGGAATACTTAAAAAAAAAACTAAATGGTCGTTGAAAAGACCGACAAGCCAAGCACAAAGTTTTATGCAACCCTGTAAGGAAAAAACAAAGGTATGAATTTGCAAAAAAAAAAAAAAAAAAACTTACAAAACCCGATATCCAACAGGAGGGGTGGCAAAGGAACAAGGATGCAGCTCACAAAAGTATCTAAATTAAAATATCATTAATACAATGGAAAATCTATAACACAGAAAACCTCAAAAACCATTGCTAAATATATTATTTTAAACCCAAGAGCTTCAAAACTCTCACATAAGTATATGCATAATTAAGAGCTACAATGCTCTAATCCGGATTCCAATAACTGTTCATAGGTCATAATTTACACACTCAACGTTGTTTCACTTTGTTTCCCATCGCTCATTGCAACAATGTTCAGCGAACAATAGTCCTGATAACACAGTGACAACACTATATCACTATAAAAGTGTCCTACCGAATACATACACTAACACTGGACAACACAGAGAAAACCAACACAGTTTTCCCCTGCGCAATCCTAACACACAAAATTTCGTGAAGCGTAATTATGCCTGAAAACCAAGAATACCCGGATTAGTAGCCGTCCGCTAACAATGTAAATTCTCCGATTAATATCCTAATCACCCAATTAATCACCTCAGCGTATTATACCATGTGCCAAAGACCAACAAATACCAACATCATTGTATACCAACATCATTATATCATACTTTTCAGTAACAATTTTACGATATTACCCATTTGTGTCTTACAACACTCATTCCATAACGCATTAAAAGCACTTCACCAACCTTCATTACAATAAACATTGCCACAAAATATAAACACCGAGTAGCACCATCTACCTTTACCTAAGACCTTAATATTAAACTAATCTTAATTTTATAGCCCAAGGTATTTACAGAACTCCTGTAAAGAAAAATTATAATTAATACTTATTTGTTATACACTCATCTACTCTTACAATACAAACCTAAGCACCTACTTCAACAGTACACACACCGTAACTAGAACGATACAGATACTACCTTAATATCCGCATAGCCCTCTGCAAGAATCCTTCCCTACTCAACGCTGCGAGAGAGAACATCGGCCACAACGTTGTCTTTTCCCGGGACATGAGTGAACTCTAGATTCCACTCCTGTAACATGAGGCTCCAACGCATCAGACGTTGGTTTTTATTTTTGTATCTATTGATGAAGGTCAAGGGGTTATGGTCAGTCATAATCTTTATTGGAGTTCCTGTGGAAGAAAGATAAATTGAAAAATTATTAATAGCCAGAATGAGTGCGAGTGTCTCCTTCTCGACCGTCGAATATTTTCGTTGAGCGGAATTCAATTTCTTCGAGAAGAACGCGACCGGGTGAGAAACGCCTTGCTCGTCGTTCTGTAATAAGACCGCTCCGACACCGACATCACTTGCGTCAGTGGCAAGCGAAAAAGGCAGGTCGAAATCCGGAGCCCTTAAAACGGGGAAACTAAGAAGCACACCTTTTAAACACTCAAATGCCCTTTGCGTTTCAGGAGTCCAATTAAAAGGAACAGTTTTCTTCAGCAAATTAGTGAGCGGATCAGCAATGTCAGAAAAATTCCTTACAAATTTGCGATAATAACCAACTAGACCCAGGAATTTTCTGACATCCTTTCGACACTTTGCTATAGATATTTTCTCAATGGCCTCTACATTGGCTTGTTTAGGTGCCACCTTACCGTCACCAACCTCATGCCCTAAATGGATTACCTTCGCTTTGACAAACTCACTTTTTTTCAAATTAATTACTAACCCAGCCTTTTTTAAAACCTCAAATAAAGCCCTAATACGCTTCAGATGCGTTTCCCAGTCATCGCTATAAATTACGATATCATCAATATACACAACGCAACCTTCTAAACCATACACCAATGTGTTCATTAAACGTTGAAACGTGGCCGCAGCGTTTTTCATACCGAACGGCATTACACGGCATTGAAATAACCCTTGTGGAGTCACAAAAGCAGATAAAGCCCTGGCCCGTTTTGATAAAGGAACTTGCCAATACCCTTTTAGCAAGTCAAATTTACTGATAAACTTTGATTTTCCCATGCGATCGATACAATCCTCAGTCCGAGGCAAAGGATAACAATCTGTCTGCGTGACTTCGTTAACTTTCCTATAATCGAAGCACAAACGAAAATCACCATCAGGCTTTTTCACCAACACTACCGGAGAGGACCATGGGCTTTTACTGGGCTCTATTAAACCATGCTTTAACATATAGTCAATTTCTTTGGCTACTACCTTAGCTTTAAAGGGGTTTAACCTATAAGGGGACTGTTTTATGGGGGTGGCATTCCCAACCTCCACGTCATGTTCCAAAATAGACGTATGACCTGGTACCTCTGAAAACAATTCTTTATAACCCATAACCAGTTTTCTTAAAGACCTTCGTTTCTCGCTACTGAGATGGGAGACTAAACCATCAAAGTTCTCCAAATAATTCTTATTACTAGACAAGCAAATTTCATTATCATAATTTTCATTATCATAATTATCATTATTAAAACCCTCTGAAAAGGAATAAAGATTATTATTATGTGAAACATCATCCGTAATAGCGGCTATCGGAATAACTTTCTCTCTTTCCTTATATGCTTTTAACATGTTAACATGACACAATTGGAAAGGCTTCCTTCTTTCCGGAGTTTCAACCAAATAATTTACCTCACTAACTTTTTTCCATGGTCCAGAGAAAGAAGCTTTCAAAGAATTACCTGGCAACGGCAAAAGTACCAAAACCCTATCGCCTACTGCGAAATTACGCACTTTAGCCTTTCTATCAAAAAAGTATTTCATCCTTCTTTGACTAGACAATAAATTTTCTCTGGCAAATTTCCAAGCCTTCGACAGTTTGTCACCCAAGTTTGTCACATAATCTAACAAGTTGATGTCGGGGATATCACCTTCCCACGATTCTCTTACCACATCAAGAGGACCACGCACACAATGTCCAAAGACCAAATCAAAAGGTGACAAACCTAAGGACTGACTTGGAGCCGACCGAAAGGCAAATGATAAATAAGGCAATTCCTTGTCCCAATCGGATCCATGAGTTAAACAATATTTCTTTATCATTGACTTCAGGGTCTGATGGAACCTCTCCAGAGCACCCTGACTTTCTGGATGATATGGGGAAGAAGTCACATGTCTAATGCCCAATTCATTCATCTTACCTTTGAAATATTTACTAACAAAATTAGTCCCACAGTCTGACTGGACGACCTTGGGCATCCCAAACCTAGTAAAAAAGTTGGTTAGTACTTCTACAATTTTTTCACTCTTAATGGTACGGAGGGGAATAGCTTCAGGATAGCGAGACATTTTATCCATTATAGTGAAAATATATTCATTCCCACTACGAGTCCTCGGTAACGGACCAACTACATCGGTAATGACCTCTTTGAAAGGCTCGGAAACCACAGGGATGGGGCACAAAGGAGCTTTAGGAACAGGTTGATTCGGCTTACCGACTTTCTGACACACATCGCAACTATTAACAAACTTCTTAACGTCTGCTTTCAACTTGGGCCAGAAATAGTTCGCGAAGAGTTTGCTAGTCGTCTTATAAACACCAAAATGTCCAGCCAAACCACTTTCATGAGCCAACGACATCAAACCATTTCTGCAAATATAAGGAACCATTATTTGTCTTAATATTTCATGTTCCGAGTTACCAGCCTCCATCGGCCTACTCACCCTGTACAAAATATTCTTAATAATTCTAAATTTAGGTACAGTCAAGTCCGATTCTTCGCCCGACTCAATGGGTAGGTAGCGAAATTCCTTTTTCTGGGCTTTAACAAGTTCTTCCACAGTCCAATTCGGATGATCTCTCAAAATATTAATATCTCCTACAATACTACTACTATTTTCCAAACTACTCAAGTCTACATCAGTTGCAACGTCAACAACTCTAGCACTAGAACGCGTAACTACTGCTACTTCTGGATTGATCAAAATTGGACAAGTCTTATTCTTAAAAGCCACGTCATTCCCCAAAACAATATCAACCCCTTTGACAGGAAACTTATTTACTACTGCCAACTTCAAAACTCCTGAAAAAGAAGGACATTTCAAATGAAAATTTCCGATGGGGTAAGACTCGACTGAATCAGGAAACCCAGACAGCAAAACAAACTCTTTATAATCAAAGTCAAAATCTTTAGGTAACGCGTCCCGTAAGATCAAAGACTGGGCCGCCCCAGTATCCCGTAAAATCCTTACTTCCTTTTCAATGGGCGAATTGACCGACGACACTTTCCCAGTAGACAAATACCTCTCAAAACAGTCTGTTAGTCATTGGTCACTGGGTCTGGTCGGAACAGGATCGCTTTCTTTTCTGCCGACTCCCATCACCGGTCTTCCTCTAGCCTGCAAGGATTTTTTAAAAGCAAAGCAAGAACTCTTCAAATGCCCTTTCTTATTACAATAAAAACACGTAACCTTCTTTTTCCACTCTGGATCATGGGAACCATAACCTCTTATATCATTATTAACAGAAAAACGTTTAACATTATTAACAGGGTCCTGTACCGAAAAATTATTATTATTATTATGATTAGGCCGCATAAACGTCTTACTCTTATTATAACCACCTCGACCTGTCCTATCCCATTTCGGTTCTACACTTGTCCCTGATGCTCCTAACTCACTCTTGTGTGACAAATAATATTCATCGCTAGCAATAGCGGCTTCCTGTAAATTGTCGATTTTCAGTTCTTCGAGGTGAACTTTTAACTTATCTGAAACACACCTCTTGAATTCTTCTACATATAACAATTCTTTTAATTTTTCCATGTCATCCACCTCTTTCGATTTAAACCAATCTTCCGCAAATTGCCTTTTTCCCCTAGCGAACTCTACAAAGGTTTGGTCACTGCACTTTTGCAAATTTCTGAACCTTTGCCTGTAGGCTTCCGGAACCAACTCGTAAGCTTTCAACACAATAGCCTTAACATTTTCGTAATCTGAGGACAAAGTTTCATCCAAAGTTACATAAACCTTTTGAGCCCTTCCTACAAGTTTACTCTGTATGAGAGTGGTCCAGTATTCCTGGGGCCACTGCAATTTGGCCGCAATTCTCTCAAATGAGACGAAAAATTCCGCAACATTGTTCTCTTGGAAACATGGCACAAACTTAAGGGCCTGCCCCAAATTAATGGCAGGCGTTACCAAACTACCCGGGGAGGAAGGAGGAGAAGAGGGAGCTGCATTTCGCATTTCTCTCTCAAACATTCTTTCTCTCTCTCTCTCCTCAGCCCTAAATTTCTCTAAATTAAATTCTAAAGTTTTCAATTCTATTTGTTTAGTCAATACCTCCACCGACACCTATAATAATAATAATAATTCCTTTATTCCACAAATACAGTGGGTATTCTATTACATAAAAAGTATCCATACAGATGACTCTTAAAATTAAAATACAAATACATTAAGTAGTACTTTAACTAAAAGGTTCAAGGTGACTCTTAAAACAAAGGTATAATCTGTAGTCTAAAATAAATAGGACTAAATACAAAGATAAAATTACCTATTCGTCTAGTTAAGAACCAAAATTTATTTACATTTATAAAATATCTTAAAGGTTACCATTATTTTTGCTTCTGAAACAGGTGTGATTTCAGTTTTCTCTTAAAAGTAGACAAATTGCTACACTCTTTAATATCCTCCGGCAATGCATTCCAAAGCTTGGGACCCCTGACGGATGTTGCCTTATCAGCCAGGATTGTCCGTCTCCTTGGAACCACCAAATGACTGCTCTGTCTAGTTGGACGTATTCTTCTCTGTTGTATGGTCTCTAGTGGTAGTATTCTGGCAGGTATATGTCCATGCAATACTTTGAAAATAAACAAACAAACATCAAAGATCAGTTTGCTCTCAAGTTTCAACCACTTCATCTCATTAATGTATGGTGTGGCGTGATCATATTTTCTCCCAAGACCCGCAGCAACCTTTGACGCAAAATTCTGAATTTTTTGTGTTTTTTGCATGTTCGAGACGGAGCTTCCATTCCATATAGAAGAGCAGTAGGATATTACACTCATCGCTAAAGCTTCAACAATTAGCTTTCTACTCTTTCTATCAAAATTATCTTTGTTTTTATTTAAGAAATACAGTACGCCATTTGCCTTCCTACATATATTGTCAGTATGATTATCGAAAGAAAAATATCTATCCATAGTTACTCCGAGATTTTTTACATTTTCACTTGGTTTAATGTCAGTGCCGTTTGTTTTAATGCAAAGATTCTCTGGTAAAAGGTTTATGTATTGGCGAGAGCCTATAAATAAAAATTTAGTTTTGCTTGCATTCATTTTTAGACTATTCTCTGAAAAATATTTATTTACTTTCTCTAAATTTCTTTCGGCTCTGTCAACAATGTACACTAAATTTTCTATCTTACCCGAATGAAGATATTGTGCATCGTCCGCATATTGAACGAGCATATCACTCTCATTTAGTTCAGCCAGGTCATTTACGAAAATGTTAAATAGAACTGGACCTAGGATCGAGCCTTGGGGAACTCCGTACTCAACCTTTTGTTTACTAGAAATATGGTCACTTATTTTTACTGACTGAGTTCGAGTAGTTAAATAGTCATCAAACCAAAAATCATCTATTCCATATTGCATCATCTTTTGCATAAGTAAACTATGGGATACAGAGTCAAATGCCTTCGAAAGGTCACATAAAGTGAGCAAAGATATTTTCTTATTAACCATATTCATATAAATTTCTTCGCATATTTTGGTTAGGGCAGTCTCTGTAGATAACTGTTTTCTAAAGCCGTGTTGAGTGACCGATAGGATGTCATTTGACTCCAAATAACAATATAATTGATCGCTTACAACCCTCTCTAATACCTTTGACATGACTGATAGCAAAGATATGGGTCTAAAATTGCTGGGATCATCCAAATTACCTTCCTTATAAAGTGGATTTACAATACTGTACTTCCATTCATCTGGTACCTTACCTGTTACAATCGAAGTATTTATTAATATCGTGAGGTAAAAGCCTATAACGGGCATAGAATCTTTTAAAAAACGACTTGTAATACCATCAGGGCCATAAGAGTTTGTGTTCTTTAAACTATTTACTACCTTAACTACTCTTGCAATATCCACAGGAGTTGGTCTGAAACGGGGTCTTTCTGGAACGAGAGAGTTTTTGCTTGGGTTAACAACTGGTGTCGAGTTTTCATCCCTTGTCTGTTTACTAGAAGTTGTTTCTTCGTAAACATTTTTACCGACATTTGCGAAAAACTCATTGAATCATTCACTAGTTTGTTCTGGATTGTCAAAATTAAACTTCTTTCCTCCAGTTTTCTTATTTGGGACAGTTTTATTAATTACATCCCAAATGTTTCCTTTATTTAACCTATTTTGTTGCAATTTATCACGACTACATTTTGCTCTAGCAAATCGGATCATAGACCTGACATTACTCTTTGATATCTTATATTGCTCTGTAGAATGCGGATCTTTTACTAAATCTCTGATATTACGTAAATGATCTCGTTTAACCATGGCGGCTTTGATTTCTGCGTTTATCCATGGTGCTGGCGGTCGACGTACCTCCTGTGTCACTCTTGGAGCGACCACATCTATACAAGTCTTCATGACAGTTGTTAAAATAAACACTTGCTCATTTACATCGTCGGTAAATAAAATGTCGTCCAAAATATGTACGTGATCTCTAAGATATGCGCAAAATAACTCTTTTGAGTAATTTTTTAAACTCCTAAAAGTCTTTATTTCAGGTTTTCGCTTCGGTTTCCTGATATTAATGGTTGTAAATATAAGATCGTGATCAGATATATGAGATTTTTCAACTCCTGAAGATAAAATCATGTCTGTGTTATTTGTAATTATTACGTCAAGAAGGGTTTTGGAGGTCTCTGTTATTCGAGTAGGTTCATTTATAACCTGATACAACTTTTCCATTTTCAATATTTTACCTAATCTGGATTTTGAATCCAGCAAATCATCATTTATATCCCCAAGCGCTATCATAAAATGTTTTTCTAGGCAAACCGCATGAAACATACTTTGAAGATAGGTGAAAGTGTCCGTAGACGCGCTTGGGTGCCTATAAATAGCTCCAACGATAAAACTCGGTAGCTTTCCACACTGAATTTTTATCCAAGTGCTCTCGATGCCTTCACAGTCTTCAAGCCCTAAATCTAATAGAGTTGCGTTAAGATAATCACGAATATAAATGCAAGTGCCTCCGCCTCTTCCCTTATCGTTCCTGAACAAATTAAAGCCATGTAAGTTTACGTATCTATCAGGAATATTATTATCTAACCATGTCTCACTAATACAAAGGACGTCAATATTTCTTTCATTTACAATTAACCTAATCTCCTCTATACAAGATAGCAGGGATCTAGCATTGATATGTTCGACATTTAGTTTGTCTTTCTTACAACCGGCCCTTCCATCTTCGCCGAGGTCCTAGTAGCTATTTTCATAATAATATTGGCAGAATTTACTTTTGTGTTCCAATTTCTTACAGGTACCACAACGCAACTTATGGTCAAATCTACACGTAGCTGCTATGTGGTTCCTCTCCCCACAATTAAAGCATCCAGCCCTTTCACTGTCCTCCCCCATGCGTTCGCCTCCCCTATTAACCCCTTTTCTAAAATTGGATGTGAAAGGGATATTCATTGGCCGCCTTCTGTGTCTTCCTTCCTGAAGTTCCCTTGGATGGATTAACCCACCACCATAAGTGTAACTGTTCTGTTTTTTGTACCGGGTTTCAGGGTTTAAATTCCGAGGTGTATGCGACACACCTCTCCCATTGACATTTGAAGACACTCTCCAATCTTTAGACCTTTGCGCAGTTATTGAGTCTGTGTTAGTTTTATCAGAGTTTTTCCGCAACTCAAAGCATGAACATTGTTTAGATATAGCATTTAACAACCTCAAAACCCCGTACCTATTTAAAAACAGACCTTTGTTCTCATTGTTATCAAAACACATTGAGTCGACTTCCCCAGTACCAAGTCTAAAAAGCAAATTAGTTTTTACTACTTCTACTCCGTTATCTTTACTCCAAGCAGAAAGTTTGTTATTGAAATCATGTATTTTTTCATCAAATTTCTCTACTTGCATCACAGGTGCAATTTCGCAAACATGTATGTCCATAACATCATTTTTCTGCTTGAGGCAAGTAATAAGGTACCCAAGACCATCAAGAATATCATCCGATGTTGCCCCGTCCAGAATATCTTGCATTCCACAGTACAAGATGCATCTGTCCGGTGTCCACGTTAACTTTTCTGATATCCAACACTTAATGAGATCGATGTTTGCTTCTTTGATGGTTCGAATCCAGCAGTGACTCAAGATGTCAGTCGATCGGGCCGAGAGGAGGTTTGTATCTCCGAGTAGCAAAGTTTTCTTTGTAGGTAGGCTATGTTGTGACGTCACTTTTGTTCCGGCCGCACTGGTTTCTTCTGGTGATGTTACCTGCAGTCGTTTCACCTGTTCCTCAAGGGTGGAAATTCAGTCATTCAGCTTGTTTATGGTGACTTGTGCGGCTTTCATTACCTCGTGCATTTCTTCCATCTCCAAATCACGGATGTTTAGTCTTTCCTTCAGCTCTTCAATTGCCGATTTCCCTTCGAGTGACTCGGTTTCTTTTTCTTGCATGCCTGTCAACGATGTTCGTCTTTTCTCCATTATCATCTCGATCAGTTTTTCTTTCGTGACCCAAACTTTGGTAATGCCAAGATCACGACAGTGCTTCTGCAATTCAGTCCTACGAAAGTTGTTATGAAGATAATCCCAAGTGGGGTTTTCGAGTGATACATCCTGATTTAAAAAAGACATACTGCTATCACCCAACACTGGTTTCCGGTACAATTTCGTCATCAACAACGTCACAGAAAATACGTCCTATATTGTCTACTGCGCATGCGCAGAGCCAGACAAAATTTTAGAGGGAGAGTATGGCTGTCAGAGACTAAAAATTTCCCCTCAGAATTTAACAAGTAATAAATCACAGAAACGACACAGAAACTGATCACAAAATGCACCAACCCTTCAAGAAAACATCCAACGGGTCCTTCTTCACCAAAAAGTTCAAATGACAGATGAAAATTCTTCAAAACAGGGAGCTCCTCACGCAGTTTGTTTACAGTTCCTCTTCGAACACTCAGTCTTCGGTGTTATTACCTCACCCTTTTTAACCATACTGACATAATCATAAACCTGGATTAACAATAGGCCTTTCCTAATAGACTCATCATACTCCAACTCCAAATTTTGAGCTACTTGCTCCAATTCACTTCTATCAAGCTCCGCAAGCTTTGCTTGCCACCCCTCTCCAGACAGGAGATCTAACACATTAACTGTCGACATTGTGACTAAAACTAAATATCAACAAGCAACAAACTCAACACGAGGAGGTGTAAAAATGTTGTTCAAAGAAAACTAAGCCCCCAGAATTAATTTTGCACTGAGTGAACAGACAGGAACGTAAGATCCTGACAAGGTCGCCAATTTGTAACGGTCCTTTTCCTCCGTTACTAAAAATTAAATAACTTTCTTATCAAACTCTGTTCACAACCACAAGCTAAGTCCACAGTCAGTGGAATAGCTCTCAAATAATATTAATAGTGCAAAAATCAATTCATGGGGGAAAACGAAACACCACAAAAACACTTAAAATTTAATACAAAAATATGCAGATAGAAGTTATTCCTGAGCCTCGGAATACAATTATTAATGAACACCAATCAACCTGAAAGATTTATAAACCAACACACTTACCCAATTAAGACAGAAAAAAGCAAAGATACATCCACAAAGAGAAGGGGGTTCAGATAGGAGAAGGTATTAGGAAAGTAAGAACAACCTATCAATTACAAACTAATTAATCTAGTGATAATTTCCCTCCTCCGAAACACTGGAGCAGTGGCCGTGATCTCCTTAATCATATATTGCTGTCCACTGTAACACTGTAGTTATAGCCGTAATCTTTTTAGATACTTATATGTCTCTGCGTCCAGAGACAAAAGTGAGGGGGTGAAGTGGTGAAGGCAAATGAATATAATTATGGTACACGATAGGACCCATCCAACAGCGATCCTACGTCCACAAGGATGATCCTCCAGGAAACTCGGGACGTCCAAATGAGACCAATCAAAGATCGCCTGACTAATCCAAAAAATATCATTCACTTATACCTTGGCTAAGCGAGAGCCCCTCGACATTTACTGAGCCGAGGGTGAGGCTGGATGAGGTGTAATCCTTTAAGTAATAGTACATCCAAGCAGGCGTTACGAAGCAAATTCAGCAGTCACCAGGAGTAATAAGGCTCAGAGATCAACTGACTCCTTCAGTCGAAAGACTCTCCGACACAGCCATGGTGACAGCACCACTCGCTCACAAATATATGAAAAGACAGAATGGTCATTAGTGACAATTACTAAACAGACAAACCACCGGGGAGGAGGAAAACAAACTATATGGATAATAATACACTTCATATGCTTTACAAAAACTAGAATAAAATGACTAATTATAAAATAACACAACAAAGTGACAATATATATACATATAGATAGATAGATAGATAGATAGATAGATAGATAGATAGATATCTCCTCCCGACGACGAGGGAAAAGGATACGATGATGATGATTTTTCGCTACATTTATATTTATTTCTTTTAAAAAAATGCTATTTTCGTGGCAATAAAGCTTTCTAGAAAATTTCACCCCGGGGAGGACAAGATCAACTTGGAAATTATTATTATAGATAGATACATATACATAAATATATGTATATAAGTATATATATACATATATTTTAATATATATATTATATTATATATATATATATATATATATATATATATATATATATATATATATATATATATATATATATGTGTGTGTGTGTGTGTGTGTGTGTATACACTGGTTTGTGCGTCTGTGTGCTTTAATTTTTCCCACTAGTTAAAAATAAGGTGGTCTCAAGAATTTCTGTTTCCTGAAATGGTCATCACATAGCGTCCAGTAATCCAGTCAGCTTCACGAGAAAAGTTACCTTTTTTGTTTTAACAAGGCTTCTCCATTGCCATTGATCACCTTATTAAGGGAGAGAGAGAGAGAGAGAGAGAGAGAGAGAGAGAGAGATGGCTGCCTCCAGCAAGGAATGATTAAGTTTTTTCGCATAGCAGAGTAAGCTATAAATATATAGTTTTTTTATGGTACCCGCATCAAATTATAATAGTAGATCTTTTGAAGGATACAGAGTAGTTTAAATCGCTTGTCTTATTTAAAGAAAAATTCTTCTTCGGAAAAGAAATAATTTTTAGATTCTTCAAGAACACAATTAAAGACGCACGGAAAATTTTTCCAATATTCCTGGAAAACCTATCTACCATATACTTTGGAGGCTTGTATTTCAAGTCAATGGCCCCTGTAGGCTTGCCCCGTATGAATTGGGTTCATATTGTAAAAAAAAAATAATACTAGTAATAAAAAAAATACTCATAGTAGCATGAGTCTTAAAACGAAGAAGCAAATCCACAGTTATATATTTATCTTTAAATATAATATATGTACATATACATAACTGTGGATTTGCTTCTTCATTTTAAGACTCATGCTACTATGAGTATTTTTTTTATTACTAGTATTATCTTTTTTTACAATATGAACCCAATTCATACGGGACAAGCCTACAGGGGCCATTGACTTGAAATACACAGCCACTGATACAAGCAGCGTTGCATGATTATCTGCTTCATACGAGTCATTGACCCTGAAAGAGCCGAACCCGGGAGGCAAATTCCTGAGAGAGATGTGCGCTAGTACTGCACCAGCCCCGGTTTTTTTGCCGTGCCCCCAGGTCAGGTGAGCTGGGTTACGTTACGTTAGGTTAGATTAGTTTTTTATGAAATAATGAGGATGTGGGAAACGTAATGAGATTATTTTCAAGAAAATGTTATGATTAGTTTTTAAGATATGGAGTCCCGCTTTTTTCAGGGAGAGGTCCGGTACCCGGTTACATCTGAGGAAAATGCTCCCCGGCAGCCTATGAACGTTGCTCTGCTGCTTATTGCCTAATCATCAAGTTGCACCGAAAACCAGCCGTCGTCGATTGAGAATTTCAGGCTCCCTCTGGTTGGTGATAATCATGAGAGGGCAAACAAAGCATCAGTTCACAGGCATGGAGTCAACACAGTCGCTATTTTTACACTGAGAAGAAGAAACTAAACCGAGGACAGTGCAGTCTACAACATAGGAGAATGATTGCACAATTTCACCCTTTAGATATGGTTATGTCAGAGTATGTTAAGAAAGAAACACCAGTTTAAAGACACAAACTTTGCCTGTTCTTTTTTTCCGCCATCGAAATAATGCAGTCGAAATGATTAGAAGTTTGCTAAGAAAGGAAATGACCTCATTTCTGATGGCAATCTTGTTGCAGTTTACCTCTTTCTTTAGTTATCGACCTCGGTAGTAGTTTTCTCTCTCTCTCTCTCTCTCTCTCTCTCTCTCTTTCTCTCTCTCTCTCTCTCCTCCTGAAGTCCCGGGATAAGAATGAGAGGAGGAAGTTGAGAGTGAATAAATAGTAATAAGTTCAAGTTTACGGAATAAAAAGGCGCCCGGGAAATAGCACCGAGACCGCGAGTAGGGGCGGGAGGGAGCAACCTTCGGCTGATACCCTCCTGCTGATGAGAGCAGTTTCCGAGGAATGCATCAACAGCAGCAGAGGAAAATATAGCGAAATAAAGGCGTTCCAGCGTGAACGTTCATGGAAGCACCCACAAATCATACGCCAGTGAACTTAAGATGTGACACTGACGGTAATGGTGATGTGTGCAAAATGGAGGATATTTCAGAGCACGCGAAAAAATTGCTCGTGAGGTGACCACTTATCAGTTACAATTCCCCTTCAGTATGTATATATACATACATACGTATATATATATATATATATATATATATATATATATATATATATATATATATATATCTATATATATCTATATATATCTATATATATCTATATATATCTATATATATCTATATATCTATATATCTATATATCTATATATATCTATATATATCTATATATCTATATATATCTATATATATCTATATATCTATATATATATATATATATATATATATATATATATATATATATATATATATATATATATATATATATATTCCACCTCTTGGAATTTTGAGACTTGAATGGAACACGTTTCAGAACGATGATGGATTGTAAGAAGGTTTGATAACTTATTATTATTCAGAGAAGAGAGCTATTAATTATCTGATAATACAGTTTTACCTCAAAATGATTTGATTAACTTCTCTCTGCACGGAAGGGAAAGACAACTTTGGAGGTCAGGCTCTGCAAAGCAGGGAAAAGAAAGAAAGACAGTATTAAGAAGACTGAAATTCTACTTTTGTAAATAGTAATAATAGTAGTAATACACAAGTTGGCACCTCTCTCTCTCTCTCTCTCTCTCTCTCTCTCTCTCTCTCTCTCTCTCTCTCTCTCTCTCTCTCTCTCTCTCCTCTAGTGCCTCAGCATTTTCTTATTTCAAAGCTTTATCACTAATTGTCTGACAGTCTTCAAGACACACTAATATATCCTTCAGACTTTTTGATCAAATATTCATGCTTAATATAATAAATGTTAAGCCACTGAAGCCTGGCAAACCCCCTGTTGAGTTCTATAAAGTAGAAACACATACGTATATGGGAAATGTGCCAGAAAGCTGTTTTTCAACGCAATTGTCGACTACTGCTTTTGCATCAGCGATTGGTGCCTTAACCACTGCTTCTCGGGATCCCCACCACACCCGTCAAATTTCGTGTAAAAATGACAGAGGTGTAACTCAGTTTATCCAATAGAGTAGAATATGCAAACATGAAATACAGGATCATTTTCTCTTTTGAAGAAGGTGGGTGTAGCAGGACTCCTTGTCCAGAATTTCATCTGTCACATTTGCTGTGGGGTTGCCTTCCTTCCCACTCCTGCAGACCGCCACTCTGCAGTGGCCGTGCTGGCATAAGGCCAGTTTCATCTAAAGTCCAGTGGTTCCCAAACTGGGGGGCGCGCCCCACTAGGGGGGCGTGAAGTCATCTGCTCAAAATTACTTGTTTAATAGAATAAAATCATTAAAAGAACAAATATCTGTCATTACATACATGCAAAGTATAATTATAGCAGTCACTCCAACCCGTTTTTAGTTACTGGAATGTACTATTATTTGTTTGAGTGGCTTTCATTATTAAAATGTAATACAAACAGAAATCTGTTTTCCTGTACAATGCTAAGAAATAAATGTAAGAATCATTTCATATAAAAAAAAAAAAGAGAGGAGTGGTAAGCTGAAAAACTACAATCACCTTGTTATCAATGGTGTAAAGGGAAGTTAATTCATACACTTCGAAATATTTAAGTATTTTATTATTAGTTAATAAAGTGAAATGCTAAAGTGCATAATTCAGGGCTCTTCCTCTTCAAGGATCAGCTCCTCCTCCATACCTGTATTGGAAATAATGATATATGTAAATGTTATAGCCTTGATATTATGATTATTTTCTTTATAAGAAGAATGTGAACATAAGAAGCAATTACACTGGGTTTAACAATCGTTACCTTAACTATGAGAAGGTCAAGGCCAGGAAAAATTTAAGCCAGATAACCATAACAAGGCTGGATAATCATATCCTGAAATATAATATAAAGCCCTCATAAGTTACCATAATTACAGAGATTAATCCTTATTTTACACCTCGTTGTGACAATGAAAATAAAACACTGGCTTACCACTTTGTACAAACAATTAAGCACATCCTTAACTCCCCTAAGTAGAGCTTCCGAACCACTGGAAGGACAAGAAAAATCCTTCAATGTACATACAAAATGAGATAAATGACTATAAACGTACTAAGCCAATTGCAGGTAGGAAAGATATAAAATGACAGCAACAAAGGCTCAAAGAGAAGACCAAGATTACCATTTAGTATTTGCCGTAACAATACTTGGAACTCACCTTAGTCAATCCGAGCAAGAAGTAATCAACGCTAATGCTTCGGAGAACGATGTGTGTCTTGACGGAATCATCCACTATACTCTATAGTGAGTAAGGTGACGTCCTGAGAGCTCGATGAATAATAGTATGTCGTGAGGCACAGAACACATCCAGGTTGAAGTAAATTAAGCAGTCCAAATATGGAGTCGCCGGAATACTTGTAAATGCCGCATGAGGGACCGTTGACTCAGTAATGCGAGTAGAGCCGTAAGCATAAATTACATAGGTTCACTTTGTCTATAAAATATGAGCTTATACGGAAGACTGCTTTACTGAAGAATTCCTTCATCCACACTGGCAAATGTCCTCACACCTTTACGGGAAACTTGGTTCTGCACTGCACTGCAGGAACTTCTGTTTTGCTCTGTTCGGAACTTAGGTCTGTTCTGCATTTTCGTCAGGTCTCGACGTTCCCTCGAAAACAACAAAAGAATGGAAGAGTCAGATAATTGCTAATTATAGCTGTGGCTGCAGGAAGGACAATAGGCGGTACCAAGTATTTAAGTGTTTTAATGATACTAACCAAAACTTCAATAGTTACAGATCCTTCCTGCCGCCGTTGGAAAGTATAACAGTAATAACTGGAATTCTGTATAAGTGGGGGCGTACGGGTCTACTGGAAGCAAAAAGGGGGTGTCAGGTAAGATAGTTTGGGAACCACTTTCTAAACCAACCAGTGGGCCAATCCCCTCGAATATTCATAATTTTGACAGCAAAATGTGTCCTATTTATTAATGAATATAACTACTCTTGTAATATTTTAAGATGAAAGTGAGGTTTACAGAGAGGAGTTTGATTATTGAAAACAGGAGCAATAGACATTTTCTTTCAGACTGAGATATGGCAGTTTGAATTCTTCGTTCGTTCTGTATTGACCAAAGCGGATTCCAGATCAATAATTACACAGCCCTGAATGTTCATGAATTGACGATGACTTAGAATACTCTGTCTCCCTGAGATCGCTTTCATTAATAATTAACAAAAAGAAGTCATTATCTTCTTGCTTAATCAAGCAAGTCTTCAATTGCTTTTATTAATAGTTTTGTTTTAATCTTTTGCTGGTCTCTAGATGTCACTAGCGGTGTGTTATGTACTGCCTTCTTTAAACATAGCAGAATCTGTTCCGAAGAAAAAATGGGTTATTAAAAAATAATTCTCATCGGTAATGTTTAGCAACGTCTAAATCCTTTATGAAAATCATTTTTAGGTTTTCATAATCTAGATATTATGGTCATTACTATTATTACCTGGTAGACTGAATACCAACTTTCTTAGTGAAAGTATTCGTCTATGAAAATTAGTTTATTTTTCTACCCCATCCCCCCGAAAATAATAAATGGCTGCTCCCAGATCGAAGAATTGATTGTAAGGACTGCCAGCATATCCAGTTCCTGCTGTCCCATCTTGTGTGTTTTACTCCTTGTGAAGGACTTTCAAATTATTACTTTCTTTTGCTATATTAATCTGCTTTTTAATTCATATTTTCAGGTATCTTACTCTATGTCTGTCTGTTTATGGAATATGCATTTGATACTGAAGGTGCCAATGATCATTTGAGGAAAAAAAATAAATTTGGAAATCGAGTTCAGTCCCACCAGCCAATGGGGAAATCACTTTCAAAGCCTTCCCTCCATTAGCTAAAGGTGAAAGCTTCAGACTGTGAGAGAAGGCGATAGACAGATGAGGTTTCTTAGTTGGGCTTAGTGGTGGAAGAGGAGGAGGTCTCTGATTGGCTCAGCGAAGGTCTTGGTCGACGTCTTGACTCTTGAGCAGTTTTTGGTCAACTGTCTACGAGAAACGACGGAATTCTGCAGCTGTCCATTTGCAATTCTCGTTTCCGCAATACCCCGTAAGTACCCTCTTCGTGACAGCATTTCTGCCCAATTTTGGCTCATCTGGTGGCGTTTACCCGGCCGAAGGTTAATTAGTACAGACAATTAAGATTGTTTGAGCAGGAATCCTTGTGTTTCATGGCATGACTGTTGAGAAGCAGTCCTATTTTAGGGCTGAAAGTGGTTCCTTCCAGCTGGTTAAATGTCATCAACTGAAGGTGGAAATGTGTATAAAAGCCCCTGTTGACGACATGAATCTTCAATTGTGGGACAAACAGAGAAATTTGTAATGGAAATCTGATTGTTAATCAGGCAGTTCTGTGAAATATTCAGTCTGTGATTGGCAGGGCTTGGGTAAGGTGACAAAGATGTCGATTTTGTGGCCCAGTACTTCCGTGCTTAGCAAGGACTTCACTCTCTATTGTAGTCTTTGCTTTATGCGTGCGTTTATGGCCCTTGGTGCCCGAGGATCACATGCTTTTGCCTTCATTTCTTTTGTGAAAGCGCAACACTAACTGCAGTCACACCCAAGTTAGTCGTACACGAGTCTTCTGGCGTTTCTCTCTCTCTCTCTCTCTCTCTCTCTCTCTCTCTCTCTCTCTCTCTCTCTCAATTTGTCTCTCCTTTTTTGTGTGTTACTAGTTGTTATTCCGAGGTGCCTAATCTATGCAGGTGTCACTGTGAAATTTCCTGTTTAAACCGAAGCTGGATTCTGTGAAATGACATATTAATGAGGTTTACATCATTGTAACACCTTGCGAGGTGTCTCATCATTGCACAGACTGACATTGACATTGACGGGACGGGGTGGGGACTCCTCTTTGAGTATGCCTGGCAGTGATCAAAAGTATATATTCATACAAGCGTTGTCACTGTTTGAAATGCAACGCCATTTTCATTCACTTTGAGTGATGCATCTGGCGTTCTTTGATTTTCAGAGGTCAGTGACCGAGTGTGACATTTCGTTCCCCTTCTGTTGTGGGGTGGGGAGGATTTCGACTAATTGGGAAATAAAATGTTGAGTAATCAAAGAAAGACCCGGAGCTGTTGTAGCCGGCAGTCTTTTGTTGTTTCGAATATTTCCCGGGTTCTTTTCGCTGACTCTGGCCACCGAGGGGGCTGCATCATCGCAGAGTCAAGGTCCTTGAAAGGTACTCGTGTTATTATATTGAAAGGGCCCACTTGCCTACACTCAGAGTAACGACACCAGTTTATGCCTCGTGAAATAAGTCCCCATATGTGTATGTATATACACAGGTCTTCCTTAATCCCTGAATGAGGCTTCGCGAAATTCGGTTGGATCGATCTCTTCGACGGACGGAGTTTATTTTAGGTTGTGAGAATATTAAAGCACACTCAAGTGTGTCCTTTGAGGGTTAAAGCCAGTGTTTGTCTCCGTTATAACGATCTCTCTCTCTCTCTCTCTCTCTCTCTCTCTCTCTCTCTCTCTCTAGGGGCTTTTAGTCTGTTGAGGGATAACCAGAGGCTGTTATGATAATTTCAGCGTCGTTTTTAACACCGTTGCTGTCATCGCCCTAAAGATAAGTGAACAGTTAGTATTGGGGGAGTGTTGATAGTTAACCACCAGTCCTATTGTCAGTCAGGCTCGAGCGCTTCCTGTGATTTCGATAAGTGGCTTTCTTAATAACTCTTTTGTTTGTTGCTGCGTGTGTTGGTGTTAGTGTTGCCGTGTGTAAGCGCGCCCTGCCTGCTGCCTGTCTCTGTCCGTCCGTCCGTTCCTGTCCCGTCAGTTTATTCCCTCCACTAATACAACAGGAGGAGGAGATTAGATGGTTCCCCGTGGGCGGCTGTGATGAAACGTTTTCGCGAGGCGATGTGGGCGTCTCATTTACATTTAGCTTTATGGACCTGTTGTGTTTTTCGAGGCTTATGGTGTCTTTAGGAAGGCATTCATCTTATGCTGCTGCAATTTTCCGTTGCTGGGGAACAGAACAGAACAGAACAGAAAAGAACAGGGCAGATTTGAACATTTTCAGTCAGGTTTAGCTCCAAGTTTATGCCCTCTGTGGACTTCAAATTATTGTCGGTAGTTACTGAGTGAGGACGAAAGCGCGCATATTTATGTCTCTGTGTATGTGTGTGTGTGTGTGTGTGTGTGTATTATACTTTTCATACCCTTTCCTCTTGGGAAATCTATCATTTGATTTTTCGTATAATTCTTAATCCAAGCACATTATGTGCTTATTTACTGTTTAGTATTTTACGGGGTGTGTGTTTGCTGGGAGGATTGTCATAATCTTTTATTTAAATTTCTTGATAAGGATTTTTTTATTTGCAGGGTGAGGCAGAAGAGCCCCGTATGAAGACCTGGCCTCCCCGGCTTGCATCAAGACCCCTGGGAAGGGAAGGACTGCTCTCTCGGGAAGGTTGTCAAAATAACGGCAAGTGTCCCTCTTATCATTTTTATTTGTTTTCCCATTATGTTCTCAAATATCAGCTTTTGCCTTTGCTACTCTGACAAACCAGCCTCGTGTGTATCATGTTTGCTCTTATCTGTGTACCTGGGTGTGTATGTTTTTCTCATTATTAACCTGTATTAGTTTCTTTTTAGGTTGCTGATGCCTACAGTGGAAGTTACGCATCTGTCTGGCATCCCGTCGTCCAACAAAAAGTTTGGCTGAAGTGAGTCTTCCTGTGGCTGTTTTGGCCTTTTTTCCTTCTTTTACATATTAAGAAGTCTGTTGCTTACTTGCTCTAGGACACATAGGTATGAAATGCTGTTACTCTTTTGCACTGGGGCACACAGGCACGAATCAGGTGGCTCATTCTCAGTTTTTGTAGGAATAACGATGCAGTTACATGAGGGGCCCCTCCCTGTCCCACGCTCCTCATAACTTCTGGTGCCACATTTGGAAAGGACATGAGACATCCTCGATAGTATCTAGTCATTCAGGGGGTGACTTGATGTCTTCATTACTTTTGCCAATGAGTATTTTGTTTGTTTTTTGTTTGTTCGTCTGTTGGTTCGCAAGATGACTAAAAAATGAGTGGATTTTTGTGGTAATATTACCAGTTGGTGGCATCGTCGTTTGCATCAAATGATTGGATTCCGTGAGAGATAGGAAAGACCTTCTGAGGAGAAGGGACCTCCTGTGAGGGTCAGCATGGCCAGAGGGTCTTTACAGCCTCTCCTCCTTCTCCTCCTCCTCCGCCGCCTCCGCCTCCTCCGCGGCCACAAAAGGAACACAGTCTTGGTTTTCTGTCTGGTGGTTTTCACGAGTTCTCTGTAAGGAGTCATGGCGCCTGGGGCCTTCCTGACCAGCAGCCTTTCCAGTTGTCGTCACTTTCCTCTGAAGGCCAAATATTTTTGGCTGGTCTCGGGAGCCTCAGCCTGGCAATAACCTAGAGGCCTCTTTAGGCTGCCACAATAATGATGGTGATTGTCAAGATTAGAAATGATGCTGATTTTGGTTTCAAACTTTTGACTGGTGGGGACTGGGTTTTCGTTTGTGAGGAGGCTGCTGTTGGGCAAATGGCAGGTCTGATCTTGTGCTTATCCAGGTGAGGACATTCACAAGTAGCAAGTTTTGAAGGTGCTTAGTGCAGTGACCTGTGGTTAGTAACTTTTATATCGCAATACGCTCTCTCTCTCTCTCTCTCTCTCTCTCTCTCTCTCTCTCTCTCTCCTCTCTCTCTCTCTCTCTCTCTCTCTCTCTCTCTCTCTCTCCAGTTTCAGATTAATGGTGTTGATTTTGGTTTAAAGTGGAGCGTTTTTGATTGTCTTTCAAATTCAGTGCTCCCTTTTCAGAGGTTACTGACTGGAAAGATTTTAGGTTAAACTTTTGAAATAATCTCTGATGGTGATTATCGACAGATTTTGCCAAGAAAGAGTCAAGTTCAAGAGCGTTTGTGTGTTGAACCAACGTATTTCCTCAGTTTTGTAAAATAATGACTCAATATTGCCAGACGGCCTCCCCTTCTCTCTCTCTCTCTCTCTCTCTCTCTCTCTCTCTCTCTCTCTCTCTCTTCTCTCTCTCTCTCTCTCTCTCTCTCTCTCTCTCTCAATTAATGCTTCCTTCCTGTTCTTTTTAAGGATATCAATTTTTTTCTCCAGCAACTGTTCTACGTTTTGTCTTCGTAAACTGCCTTTTATTTTAACAAGAAGCAAATAACTTTCCCTCGAAGTTACAGAGTGGAATCTGCATGTTACACTGCTCTTAAGTTTTGCACCTACTGAATAGATATTAGTTAAGTTTTTAATGTTAATATAATAAGCATTGACACGATTCTGTCAGCGGTAGATTCCTGGCGGCACAGGTGGAAATTCTCTTCTGGGTCGGAGTTCGGTTTTTATTCAAATGCCACTGGACATAAATGTCGTGGGCAGTCGTCATCCATTTAGGGTTATTTATACTGGTGCTGACCGAACCAGCTGTTGCTCTTTCTGATTGAGGTGACTCTAACTCTCTCTCTCTCTCTCTCTCTCTCTTCTCTCCTCTCTCTCTCTCTCTCTCTCTCTCTCTCTCTCTCTCTCTCTCTCTCTCTCTCTCACTTGGTTTTTGTACCTTTTTCATGGACGAGAAGTTATGGCTCGAATGTTCCATATAATTGTTTCCTCCAATAAAGACTTGCCTTTTTCCATAGAACCATTCTCTCTCTCTCTCTCTCTCTCTCTCTCTCTCTCTCTCTCTCTCTCTCCTCTCTCTCTCTCTCTCTCTCTCTCTCACTTGGTTTTTGTACCTTTTTCATGGACGAGAAGTTATGGCTCGAATGTTCCATATAATTGTTTCCTCCAATAAAGACTTGCCCTTTTTCCATAGAACCATTTTCTCTCTCTCTCTCTCTCTCTCTCTCTCTCTCTCTCTCTCTCTCTCTCTCTCTCTCTCTCTCTCTCTCTCTCCACAAGCTGCTATTAGACCTCGTTTCTGCTAAGGAGGGCCTCGACGAGGTCACCTTTATTTCCCGAGAGGTTGCATTAGTCTAGAGGTCAAATTCGTGTCACCGGTTTGTACTGAGTTTTTACTTTTTTTTGTGACCCTTTTTGATACATTTCTCAAGAAGTGGGTTGTTTTACTCGTGCTAAGCGTCACCTCATTTTCATAATTTTATGGAACTGTCAGAGTGTGCGTGTGTGTGTGTGTGTAGACATTTTCTGGAATGTGCAGGTCTGTGGTTGCTTACCTTGGAGTTCTTTCTCGCTGGCCTTCTTCCGTTATCATATATCCCGTAGGGGGGGTAGTGCTGTCAGTGCACCTCACTCGTTGCACTGCAGGCGTTACTTAAGGATCTTTGCAGCGTCCCTTCGTACCCTAGCTGCAAACCCCTTCATTCCCTTTTACTGTACCTACTTTCATATTCCTCTTTCTTCCATCTTACTGTCCCACCCTCTCTTAACATTAGATTCATAAGTGGCAACTGCTTTGAGGTTTTCCTCCTCTTACACCTTTCAGATCTTTTTACTGTCAGTTTCCATTTCAGCTCTGAATGACCCATATAGGTCCCAGAGCTTGGCTTCGGCCTAAATTCTCAAGGCGCTTCCGTCCTTCCCTTCAGATCATCTGCCTTTATTTCTGGAGCATTATTATTATCAGCCCTCATTTGGTTACCTCTGTGTGTGTGTGTGTGTGTGTGTGTGTGTGTGTGTGTGTGTGTTTGTGTTTATCGGTTTTAGTTATAATTTTTTAACTTACCCAGAAGTGTGTGTGGAGAACGTTAACTTTCCCGCATTTAGGATTTCTTCAAACATAAATAATGCAAAACATTTTTGTGTAAAGGTGACTTAAGCTTGTACATTTGGGGCCACGCCCCCTTTCTAGGGGGCGATGATTAAAAATCGTGAGAAACAGGGAGGGTGGTCATTTAGCATGACCCATCTCAAGAACTAGCGGGCCAGAAATGACCAAACCGTGAGAATTTGACATAGGAATGTCAATTGTAGGTCAAACACTTAAGCACTGAAGTAGTGACGAATTATGAACCATTATGAATGCAAGGATAGCAAGTATGCCGTATTGTCTGAATGGAAATATTTTGTGTCAAGTTTCTCTAAACGGGTATTTATTATTCGATCGAGAGGCAGTATATATTTCCTTGGCCTCGTGGCGCGAAGGGATTATGCCTGAATGTAACTAATTATGATAAAAATTTTCAATATATGAAGTATACTTGGTTGCAGGTACATGACTGCCAACATTCTCTTTTTACACCATTTACAAAAAAAAAAAAAGCGATTCTGTGTCAATAAATAAACTAAAACAAATTTCCCCACGGAAAAAAAATTATAAGTCAATACTCTTTATATAATACCGTATGACATATCAGTATCAATAATATAATAATAATAATAATAATAATAATAATAATAATAATAATAATAATAATAATAATAATAATAATAATAATCATTATTATTTAATAATAATAATAATAATAATAATAATAATAATTATTATTATTATTATTATTATTATTATTATTATTATTATTATTATTATTATTATTATTATTATTATTATTATTATTATGAGAAATGTAAAAATGATCACTGTAAGTTATATCATCAAGGGCCGCGGATCACACAGCATTATACCAAGACCACCGAGAGATAGATCTATTTTCGGTGGCCTTGATTATACGCTCTACAGACAACTCGTTAGGGCCAGAGAAACTTCGGCGCATTTTTTAATTGTTATTTTAGATGACAGTGAGATGGAACATCAATGCCACAGATCAATCACTATTACAGTTAATCTAAGTTACAATTAAATTCGCTTCTTGTTTACCTTATTTTTATTTCATGCCTGATTTACCACAGCGACAATGAGGCTGCTGTTTTTATTATTATTATTATTATTATTATTATTATTATTATTATTATTATTATTATTATTATTATTATTATTATTATTATTATTATTATTATTTCATGCCTGATTTATACAAAGACGATGAGCTGCCCTGTTTTTATTATTATTATTATTATTATTATTATTATTATTATTATTATTATTATTATTATTATTATTATTATTATTACTGGAGACAAGAAAAGTTAGTGGAATGTTTGGTTTTAGGTTTTAGGCGTCCATTGGTCATTTTGAAAGGTTGCAATGATGATAGATTCCTGTGCTTTGTGACCTTGTTAAAATGATTGGAGTTGGGTTTTTTCAAGAACTAGTCAGGATTGTCAGCAAGAAATGCTCTCGACTACACATTCTGGTTCTTTTCCACCTTGTCAGTCAGTCGGTTGCAGTTGCCAAAGCTCGCTAGAGAATCAATGCCTTTACGCAGGTATGTTCCACTGGGCCATGTCTAGTCCGTCAGTGGAAGCGCATCCAAGGTGATTAGGACACTTTGCTAGGTTTCCTTGGCGTGAATACCAAGCACCAGTCATGTACAAGATGGTTTGCAGTGCGACTGAGGGAGAGGCTTTCTAGTATTTCATTTTTATTTTTATTTCCCATGTTCTTCGTCCTACTAGTCTCTTCCCTGTTGGAGGCTACATACTGTAGCCTTTGTAGTTCCTTACTGGGCGGGTGGGCTCCGTTCTCAGCTAGCACTCTGCTGGCCCCGCGTTCGAATCTCCGACCGGCCAATGAAGAATAAGAGGAATATATTTCTGGTGATAGAAATTCATTTCTCGCTATAATGTAGTTCGGATTCCACAGTAAGCTGTAGGTCCCGTTGCTATGTAACCAATTGGTTCTTAGCCACGTAAAATAAGTCTATATCCTTGGGGCCAGCCCTCTCTAGGAGAGCTGTTAATCAGCTCAGTGGTTTGGTTAAACTAAGGTATACTTAACTTTTTTGTAGCCTTTGTTCCTGCAGCGATCGCCCCCATTTTTCATGCATACTAGCCGTACTTTCCTTCTTATTTCTTTCCTGGAAGTTTGGGCTGCTGGCGTTCGGAGGACAGATTCCAATGTTCCATCCTTTGTATCATTGCGCCGTATTGCTGTATTTCCCTCCTTCGGCTTCTTTATGAACGCGTGGCTGCGCTCTCTTGCTCTTGCGCACCTCAGAAGGGAATTCTGTATTTGTTACCTGGTTGAACAACGCTCCGTCAGATTCCATACTTTCTTAATACATTTGGAAACCATAGGGTCTCTCTCTCTCCGTCCGTCCGTTTCCCGTGAGCGTATATTCCTCCAGTGGGCCTAATGCAAGCGTGGAGATTGTAAATTGCGTATTTTATAGCTGGTCTAATTGGCGTGTGGGATGCATGTCGCTATCTTATTGTATCTCTTCTACTAAGGGTTGTCTGGTTGTTTGGGGCCGTGTTTCTTGCTGCTAGGAAGTTCGTTTCCGAGATGCAAGGACAGGTAGCCTACTGGTGTCAGTTTGATGGGTTTGTCTTTGCCTCTCCCTGAGCAACGAGAGCAGCTATGGCGGGCATTTTAAGCCTTCTTGGCACGGAACTAGGCCTAGTCAAGGTCTAGACCTTGGGCCTGGTGGTATGCAGGGAGCAAGAACCTTGGAGCTTGGTTCCGCATCTGCGAAGGGGCGTCAACGATGTGTGGGAGTTGTGAGAGAGGGGTCCACAACAGAGAGCTCTCCTGGGTCAAGGCAGATAATGAATGACCCTCGTAGTGTTTTGCAGTGGGATTTGGAAGGCCTTCAGATGGTAGCGCTCGAACCTTCGGCAGCGGTAGATATATTCGTTTGTGCCATAGACCTGAGAGGGGATTGGAAGATGAGGGTTGAAAGGGGGCGAGGGTTAAATTTAGTGGGTGTTTCGGCCGTCATATGAGTCGGGGAGGAAGGTGAGGAGGAGGAGGAGGGGATGAAAAGGAAAAGCCGTGAGGATTCAGCAGGTGTTGACTGCTTGTTTTCTGTAGCCTTCTTTGGCGGTGGAGGGCGGAGAGCTTCGTCGATATCATAACCGGTAGGAGGAGGAGGAGGAGGAGGCGGCTGAGGGGGTGGTGGGTGCTTTCTTCCCAAAACGAGTCTTGGTGTTTATGAAAGTTCCAAGATCTTCTCCAGACACTTCCAATCCTCGAGGAATAATCCAGTAAGCCAGCAGCAGCAGAAGGGCGAGTGTTGACCGCCGTGAACTGTCACAACAGCTGTAGGCCTAAGCTGAGGGTCAAACGAGGTAGAATGCAGCTGATGCTGTTTCACATCGAATGTGCAGAGAGCGAACGCAGAAGTCAGCAGGGAAGTAACATTCTAGTAGAACTTCCCCAGACAGTTCATCAGTAGGCCTATGTCCAAACACACTGCCAAACTTTTTCCAAAACTGCACATTTGAAAAGGTCTTTTGCGTCAGTGAAGCACAGCTGAGAGGAGGGAAGGAAGGAAGGAAGACATCGCTCGAGGGATCTGACACCTTCCACAGAATGTATAAAAAATCAGGTATATAAGGAATTTTATGAAATACGGCTGTCTTGTATTTGACCAGTTCTTCGGTATTTTAGTTTCCTGTAAAAGAAAACTCTTGTGCCGGCTTTGTCTGTCCGTCCACACTATTCTGTCCGCACTTTTTCTGCCAACCCTCAGATCTTAAAAACCACTGAGGCTAGAGGGCTGCAAAATGGTATGTTGATCATCCACCCTCAATCATCAAACATACAAATTGCAGCCCCTCTAGCCTCCTCAGTAGTTTTTATTTTATTTCAGGTTAAAGTTAGCCATGATCGTGCGTCTGGCAACGCTATAGGACAGGCCACCACCGGACCGTGGTTAAAATTTCATGGCCGCCTGCTCATACAGCATTATACCGAGATCACCGAAAGACAGATCTATTTTCGGTGTCCTTGACTATACGCTGTAGCCCTGTACATAAAACTCGACTGCGCCAAAGAAACTTCGGCGCATTTTTTACTTGTTTTCTTTTACTTTTAAAATGTGTCTAGTTATATTGGGTCACGAACTTTATTTCTTAATGTGGACCAGTATTTGGTGGAGACCTGAAAGCCTCGATATTGAAAGCGCTGGGCTGAGAATCTTAGTTTTTTCTGGTGTCAGAAACCTCATTGACTCAATGATTTAATGCTTGGACATTTTACAATACCCTTCCACGCCCCCATCGTGCTTATTGGCCACATTCGTTTCTTGTACAGTCACGTTCAAAACTTACGATACTCTCAATCTAGATTTTCGGACAAATTGTCACATAGAAAGCAACATCTGGCAACTACGGCATGGGGAGGGTGCCGCAGGCAGCATAGTTGCTGAGGAGTCACTGATTTAAAGGGACACGTTATCTTTCTAATTATCGTAGTGGCTTACTTGTGATTTCGGGCTCTATGTTTTTACTTGAGAAAAAGTTAAAAAGTAAAAAGCAAAATAACAAAAAGCAAAGCTTTTGCGTTATTAATTATGTATAGTTTCACTATTCAAGCTCTCATTTTGAATTAAATCACATTACTAGGCCTATTGGTCCTTGACATTTGTTTGTATTAAGTTGTTCATTGTAGGCTTAATGCCTACTTACCTTGCATATAATAAGTATTGATGCAAGTCTATTGTTATTTAACTGAATCATAAAGGATAAAAGGAATAGAAACAATAATTCACATAAAGGTTTTAATGAATCATGAAACGTGAAATGCCCTAAGAAACTAAATATAAATTATATTTCATGCAATCACGCAAGAACACAACGGAAATATGAAGCATAAAAAATAGTCTCTCTTTCTCACAGTTAAACAACAGTTCGTCAAATAATTTAATTTTCCTACTGTGTCTTACACATTATGATAGTGAATAAAAAGTAATAGTAAATTTATATTCCTTTGGTATAATATGAATTAATATTCCTTTGGTATAAAAGTAAATAAATTTCCCTTTTTTATAAAGATGAAATAATACATTATTACCTATGACATAAATATGAATAACAAAAAATTAGTCTAATATTTAGTATGACCTCCATCATTGTCAATCACAGCTCTTAGTCTATTTGGCATTGAATCTACTAACCTTTGACAATAATTATTCATCCCTCTTTTCGGTCTTAATGACTCCCACACAGATAGGCAGTGTTTGATCAGTGCAGGTTTGGTTTTTATTGTCCCAGTATCCATTCCCTTACCATTTGTCCCCAAAGATTTTCTATCGGATTGAGGTCAGGAGATTTAGCTGGCCAGTCTATACGTATAGCATTGTTCTGTTCAGCAAACCATTCGCTGACCACTTTCGAGTTATGAAACAGAAGAGTTGTCCATTACAAGATAGACTGGCAAATGACCCGGTAGTAGAAGTTTCCTCACTGATGGGATCAGGACTTCATCCAGATTTTCTACATATTGCTGTCCGGTTAAACGCTCGTCGATGGGAATCAGTTCCCCTGGTCCACACGCAGCAGCCATCCATCCCCATAATCCTGCAGAAATTCTTCCACTTCGCCGCGACGGTTGAATATTTTCTTTAATTGAACCTAGAGATTGAGATACACAAAAAAAAAATGTTATCGCAAGTAAACGAAGAAAATATCAACGCTGAATATCACCAATAGTCTATTAATAAAAAATGAGCAATAAGGAATTTACATTGATATTGAGATTGTTTTCTCACTCTCGATAGGTAATTCGTTAGGATTCCAATAGGCTTGAAATGTTATCCTTGAAAGCAAAAAGAAAAGTTATATTTTAAGGAGCTTGTTGGTATTTAATCAGTGTAGTAAGGAACGTTCATGTTACACATAGGCCTAAGCCCACATGAAAACTATTGGTATTAATTACTTACCTTGCAGTTATTTAATCAATATAGTAAAAAAAGTTCATGTTACACATAGGCCTAAGCCTACATGAAAACTATTGGTATTAATTACTTACCTTGTAGGTATTTAATCAGTGTAGTAAAGAAAGTTCATGATACACATAGCCTAAGCCTGCATGAAAACTATTGGTATTATTTACTTACCTTGTTTTATTAGGTCGCCAGCAGTGGAGTATACCATGATCGTCGCTAGCAAAAGTCTTCTCATCACACCATATAACGTTATCCCAGAATCCTGACTCAAACGGTAGATACTGAAGAGCGAAAGCTACTCGTTGCTCTTGGTGATTTTGAGACAAGGAGGGTTTGATTGCCGGTCTGCAGTGATGAATTCCCTTGGTTGTGTAATCTCCTTCTCACCGTAACATTAGAGATTTGAAGACCTAATTCCTGATTCACTTTCGCAGCAGTTGTTATAGGCTGTGAGATAACTTTAGCAACGATCTGTTCATCCTGCTCTCTAGTAGTGCATCGGGGTCGACCTTTTCTAGGCTGATTCTGGAGGTTCTCTTCTTCGTTGAACCGTTTGATCCACCTGAATACTGTTGTCCGACTGATATTTAATTTGCGGCTAATTTCTATGGGGAGGATATTATTTTTATGCAGTTCTATTATGACTCTCCGTATAGCTAATGAGGTTTCTTGTCTTTTGGCTCCAGGATTTATTTGAAGTCGCCCAAGATGCTCCATCATCACAACGTGAAGTCGGGTCAGCGAGAAGTAGGCTAAATACTGAGCAGGGAGCACCACCACTGTGTCACGTGACAAGTTGCACATTGCTTTGGCGGCTTTTCAGGCGTGCCAACCTTTCGGAGTCAGGGGTGCGAATTTTCTCGTGCTGTTATTGTTTCGGGAGATTGCGTGTGGTTGCCAGCCCTGATGTTATCGTTCACATTTCAGAATGTTTCGTTTTATTTCGTGTATAATATCCAGAAAGGCAAACTTTTGAGTAGTGAAGATTTTTATTTTATTTTATATTATGTATAGTATTAATATATGTACTGTGTTGCTCTTATAATTCAAAATAAGTTTATAAAAAAATCAAAATAATTCTTTTCACTTGTGAACGATAATCAAAGTACACAGTATCGTCACTAATGAACGCGACTGTACAATTCCATCATTTGGCTTCCTATCACAGTACTTCTTTAAGGCTACTCTTTCTTCCTTACCCAAAGCATCGTAGATTGGTCCTAAGGACATATATCTAAGTACCTTGGATATACTAGCTAAATCTGTTTCATCATCATCAAATTCATCCTTCCTTCCAACAGCTTTCATATCTGTCGTCACTCTATCTATAGCTTCTTCTACTCTAGTGGCTAAAACTAAGTGATTACCCTCATATTTCTGATGATGTAAAGTTCCTATGTTATACCATGGATCTTTCTGTGCTTCTGGTTGCCAAAACTGTAAGCACTGTTTCTTGAATTCGTTAAACAGAGTAATATTCCTAAAAAGTACTGAATGAAGAACTGTATGTGCATCACCATGTTCCATACTAACATACAAGAGTGCTTCATCTATTTTCTTTCTCTCATCTGTGATACCAGCAGCTGAAATTCTGCTTTCTGTGTCTGCTATCCATCGATTTACACCATATTCTTCTAATCTACCTTTATCTACATTACTTGGGTCTACCGTTCCACAAAATCTAGTGGCTTGGGTTATTACGGCGGCTTGCGCCATGTTGGGATTTCTAGGTACAACGGAAGTTATTGGGTTAGTGGTTACAACTGAAGGGTTAGGCGCACTCGGTAAACTAAGTGGGGGACCTTGACTACGAGAACGTCTGGGTCTAGTATTACTAGGATCAATTGGTCTAGAAAGTCGTTCAGGTACAGGTCTTAGGTTATATGGAGTCTGGTCTTCGCTTCTTGTCTGTTGCAGTCGGGCGATAACTTCGTCCAAAGTGTTATACATATTAATTCATAAAATATTCAATGATTCCAAGAATGAAAAATTGAAAAAAAAATTTAATTTGAGAATCAGGTACTTACTTCAATTGCATGTTTGCTGAGTTGACTGTATCCCTCTATACAAAAAAATTCAAATTTTTCCTAACTCATTCCTTCATAGGACTCTCTCACAATCTGAAAAAGTCTGATATTAGTATTTATGTATACAATTGTTTGGGTTCCACTGCAAAATGCTGCGCCAAGTGTTTAACAAAAAAAAATTATTATGATAGAATAATTTAAACAGAATTGTCTCTATCACCAAGTGAACGAAAATTTCTATTTCGTAAAAAAAAATTACTAAACATGAAAGAAAAAACTATTTCCTTCGTACAACAATAAGGAAATATTATTCAGAATATTATTCAAAAGAAAAATAATTTACTTAAATTATTTATGTTAAAAAAAAATTATTTGCGCACTGCAGGGAAAAATAATTATATAAAATTTCCACGCACACAAAAAAAATTTAATTATTCACAGAGAAAAAAAATTCTCTTGATAATTCCCCGATACTAGGAATGAATGTTTACTATTCAATTAGCTTCGTGTCGCCTTGCACTTGAAGATCGCGCTGATTGCACTTGAGCGCAATTTGTCGTTAGCATCCAGCGATAATTCGGCACAGCTCGGCCGACTTCCAGTCCGTACTTGCTGAATTTGGCGAAGAAAAATTTTGGAATCCCTTCCAAATTGTTGATTGAAGGCGTCACTTCCCTTTCGAGAGTCGGTTATCAACGCGTTGACTTCTAAACTTTATCGCCGTTCCGAATTCTCCACTCTCTTTCGTCGCCGTCTTCCGCTCTCATTCGTCGCCGTCGTCGTCACTGCTCTGCTACCGCTACTTTTCGCTAAGTCTCCCTTTTAGCGACCAAAATTTTTGGGAATTTCGTGTATTTAAGTCCGTAGACGATAGAAAAGTTCACTGAACTGACGTAGATATTAGCGACTTTCATACGTCCGCCAACACAGTTTGTTTTCGTCTTCTCCGCTGCTGCGATCGGCGTAGTATAGCGCGAGTTGCTGATTCTTTCTTTCGTAAATTTCGTTTTCTTATAAAAATCACCGCTGTTCTATGCCGTGATTATTACTATTGTTCTTATTATGTTCATATACAATTATTAAACTGAATTTCTGGTTGATCTTATGCGAATGTTGGGAAGTTTCAAACTAGGCAGAGATTTACCGCTGTCAATTTTTCATTCCGATCGACGCAAAAAGATTCACCGCTTCTTGGAATATTTCGTTCTGCTTCGTTTCCCTTCTGCTACAGTGTTGATGTTGTATTGGTGTTTCTAGTGCTGAAGACCGTCTTGAGATTATTTGCGCTGTTAAATTGAGAGTTAGTTTTAGCGCCGTCACCGCTCACTCTCTGTAAATTTCTCTAGGGCCGTGAACTTTAATGTTTTTCAAATGTGCGCTGGGCGGAATCCTCCGAAACTGCCACCAAATTATATGTTATGCGGTTTAGTTTTTCTTTGTATTTTTGCGTTGCACCACATATGAATGACCGTGTCTGTAGACTTCACTTGATAGTAACGCAGGGGACTCGGTAAGTTAGGTTGAAATTGTCCATTAATATATATATTTTTTTTTTTTTTTTTTTTTTTCAGGAGGGGGTAAGTATTCGCCGGGCACGGTTTTTCATAAGTTTATTACAAAACTATTTCACACGGCCAGCCACACTGGACTTAGAAATTTCTTGATGTTAAGAGAGGAGCGAGTGACACAATCCTACCCAATTTGGTTTTCAAGTAACTCTCGCTAAAAATTGATCAGAATGAACTCTGGACCTATGTTGAATAAAACTCCGCCTCCTTGAGGACGTCTACTTTACTCTTAATGGTTCAATCTTAACTCCCACTTTTGGCAAGGACAAATCAGGTCAATTTTGCTGACCTTTTCGCTTCATAACCTATCCTCTAACTCCTCCTTCCTTTCCCACATCTTGGAGGTTTGTTATGGTTAGTCTTCAATTTACTTGGTCCCATGACTCATCATTTTAAACTATCAACATCGTGTCTCTCTCTCTCTCTCTCTTTCATAATCCCGATCAGTGAATCTCATACTTATTCACTGCATAACAAAATAAATAAAAATAATTAAATAAATAAAAATAAATAAATAAAAATAAAAAATAAATAAATAAATAAAAATAAATAAAAAATAAATAAATAAAAATAAGTAAATAAAAACAAATAAATAAATAAAAATAAATAAATAAATAAAGAAAATAAATAAATAAAAATAAATAAATAAAAATAAATAAATATATTAAAATAAATAAATAAAAATAAATAAATAAATAAAAATAAATAAATAAATTAATAAAAATAAATAAAAATGAATAAATAAATAAAAATAAATAAATAAATAAAAATAAATAAATAAATAAATAAAAATAAAAAAATAAAATAAAAAAAAATCAAAATTAATAAAAAAATAAAAATAAATAAATAATTAAAAATAAATAAATAAAAATAAATAAATAAATAAAAATAAATAAATAAAAATAAATAAATAAAAATAAATAAATAAATAAAAATAAATAAATAAAAATAATTAAATAAATAAAAATAAATAAATAAAAATAAAAAATAA
>JANJGK010001493.1:170000-190985 GCA_039081455.1 Macrobrachium rosenbergii | reverse complement strand
GTTTCACCAACAAATGAAATTCTCTGCCCATGCATGAGCAGATCTGGATCAGGATGGAATCCTCTTATACGGCATGTGTGCATGGTTAACGTTTTACTAGCTGAAAACCTATATCCATTCATCTCAGCCCGCTTTACTATGTCATCCATGCAGAGCTGAAGGCAGCGTTCAGCCACTGCCATGCTGAGATGAATTGTTATCGTAACAAATGTAAATTAAGAAGAAGGAAAAAGTGAAAAAGGTGGAGATACATAGAAGTGATATAAATGAATGGCTGAATCAAAATGATTTAGAATACTTCGGTCGTATGGAATCAGTGGAATATACTAGAATGGTATAAGGTGTACGTCTTAGTGGTGCTTGGAGGAGAGAGCAAAAGTCCTAGAAAGTTCTGGATGGGCTGGATTAAAGATGAATTAGATATAAAGCGACCTCGCATCCACGAATCACACAAATGCACGAAACAGAGGTAAATAGCGCAGTGTCTGTAGAAGGGAAAAATACGCTGTCAATGAACATTATGTGCAGATATATGTAGTTGCTAGCTGCTGAGTTTTGCAAGTTTTCTATACAGCAAAATCATCAGAGATTCAGCTGATAGAATATGAATATGGCAGTGATGATTGTCTTGTCTTTATGGGAGCAAAATACCTGTTAGTGAAAACGCTTTATTTTGAAAAAGAAAAGTATTATATATAGCCAAATACAGAACAAGGCACGCATATATGGAATATAAACTAGAAAAAAAAGCTTTTCACAACTTAAGTAAAATCACCAATTTTTAACAGAAACCTTAAGAGAAGGGTAAAAGCCGATATACCTGAAGTTGGGAAAGGTTTATAAATTCCTTAAAACTTGAAATCTTCAGCGAAGGAACAAGAATTAATGGCATTCAAATGGGCGACTCAAAAGTTTTAATTCCTGTTCAACACAAATACTTTCATTTAAAAAAGTTGAATATTCATTCGAGCTAAAAGTCTATGAATAAACGCCAAGGCATTTGCATAACTTTCCAAATAAAAAAAAACTTTAGCCATTTGTAAGAAAGAGTTGAGAAGGCATTTGAGTTTACCCTTAAATCTTCCATGACAGTAAGGACGAGTAAAAACTAGTAAACAATGCGCCGAAGTTTCCTCGGTGAAATCGAGTTTTCTGTCAAGCGTATAATACTGTACGAAAGTCTCAGCCACGGTGGCCTGTATTGTTGGCACCTATTGCGGTGCTAGATGGACGATCATGCCTAATTTTAGCCTTAAATAAAATAAAAACATCTGAGGCCAGGGGGCTGCAATTTGGTATGTTTCATGATTGGAGGGTGGATGGTCAACATACCAATTTGCAGCCCTCTAGCCTCAGTAGTTTTTAAGACCTGAGGACGGACAGAAAAAGTGCGGTCGGACAGACAAGCCATCTCAATAGTTTTCTTTTACAGAAAACAAAAAATCGAATAATGATACGAAAAGTTATAGATGGGGGATGGTGCGAATTAAGAATAGGATGAAAGTTAAAACACTGGGAAACAGATGTTTCATTTAAAGGAAAACCATAAAAGAAATAATAATATGAAGATGAAAAACTATTGATACCGAATAGTGAAGCAAATTTTGAAGGAAGTTAAAAACCTTGCAAGCAACGAGACTGATGCTGTTTAAGAAAATATTAGATGACAAAAGTAAGGCAATATAAGAACTGGAAGGAAAAGTAAGATGTAACTTGGCACTGAACAGTGTGAATAAAACAAAGCTGGATATTACAGACCAAAATGAATTGATGCAGATATATACCAATATAAAACGGTATGGTCATAGTCAGGAAGCACAGAGAAAACTATAGAAGAATAAGTGACGAAAGGTGAAAGAGTGATTAAAATGATGCACTCCTCCATAAAGCTCAGATTTACTAAATAGCGAAACCGATGCCATTAAGAGAGTTTAAAATGGATAAAAAACTTGGACTAAATGCCCAGCCATCAAAAATTTTTATTTCTTGAAATATTAACAGAGAAGAAATGGAGCACTTCTGTCAGAGAATGTACAGAACAAGCAATGACGATCTGAGCATTTGAATTCATATATGATTATGATCACAAAAAATGCCATTGGACAAACAATTTCATAAGTCAGGCATCAAGGCTTTAGCTGAGATTGCATATTGAGGCAAACCTTCAACATAAAAGCATGTCGCAAAACTTACGATATTTTGCAGTAACAGTTAATTTATCATGAGTTGCGATTTAGTATGAAGTCAATTAGATTTTATTACAGCTCACACAAACCTCTATCTGGTGTAGAATTTTAAAAATCCCTCCAAACTTATATTTCCTCATGAAAGACAGAATTTTATTAGTAGAAAATATAAATTTAAATAGAAAGAGTGCATGTATGTTAGTAAGTTAAAAAACAATTCTTGAATAGCTGGATAGCAAAACAAGAAAAATGCGGTACACAGGGAAGCGTATAAGCCGGGTAATCTCGAACTTAGTTGAATCAATTCAGTTCAACTAATGTGAGAGGCTAGATATCTATGTGCACAAAGTACCACAGTACTGTCTGTGAAATACCACCTCCTAGAAATATCCATGTAGTATTTTTGAACCGAATTATACAATCGCAAAATTAGGCTATTAAAAATATTTTATTGGAAATTGAAGGACAAAGTGGAATACAATATGTAATAGTCCTCTTGAAATTTTACAAATCTGATATATTAAAAAAAGAAAGTAAAATATACTGACCACTTAGGGACCTGATATACTGAGGCAGTTTAAGTAACACAACATTAAAGAAATATGAAATAAAGATGAAGAGAATCGAATATTTTGAGGCAGTTGTTAAGTTAAACCGTAAACTCGACGTATATACACAAATGGCAAAGCAAGCAAAAGCGTGCCCTAGCGCGCGCGCACACTCAGGGTATTGATAAAAAGAAACATTCTCTTTCTGTCACCCGAGACGAAATATTGGAAAAGCTTAAGGCTCTTCTATTTCTTTGGGTGAACTCACTACAATGACAACAGACTGAGGAGCAACACTTTCATATCGGAAATGTTTCCTCACTGTTCTGCACTAGCGCTTTTTTTTTTTTTTTTTTATCAACTCCAGCGATATCGCAGACGTCGCCTTGCTCAGAAAAGAAGGATATTGCTTGCCTTGCTCTCTCTGTGTTTTTCAAGAATATTTTCTTTCTCTACCTGGCAAGAGCTTATGCAATAAGATTTGCTTGTTTTTTTTTTTATAATGAATTTGCAGATATCAGTGTTTATGAGCATTGGCTCTCTGGGGAACTAAATAAAAAGAGGATTCCAAGAGATTGCACATTATTTTACCTTTCCACAGTTTATACTCAGGGATGCGAATATTGTATCGCCGGCGAAGCAATATTTTTGCCGAAATCCTACCATAGTGTCGGCTATTCTTTGTCAAGTATCTGATATTTATTTTTGTATTGTCTTATATCGACTTAAAGGTCTGCCTGAATTCTCATTCAAGAGTCCAAATTGTACCTTAATTATTTATTGCGATGTTACAGTTGTTTTTTGTTTAATCTTAAGAAAATAGCCTTCGCGTTTTTGTTAGGTCCGGAAAGATATAAAAAACAAACATTGAAAAGTATTTTGTTTAAAGGATAAAGTGTCATTTGTTAGATGACGTATGAACCTTCCGATCTCCAGTTACCAATAGCTAATCAGTGTCTCAGCTAATTACCGATTTTTCTTTTTCAATTTCCGATCTGAAAACAGTCCATAAAAGTATACCAAATTTATTGTAGTGCTGTACTTAACAAATGATTTGTAGTGAATAGGCTTTCATTAGTCCTCCCCCCTCCCTCTCTCTCTCTCTCTCTGAGATGAATCAAAGAAGAAAATATCAGTCGTAAATTTATGACTTGAGGTATGAAATTCAGGCTGTCAATCAAGCTTTGGGAACTTTTGGCCCTACAGCTCTTCAGACAAGTGGAAAGAGGGAGTTGGAGTAGTTGGACAGCAAGACAGAGAGATCCAGAAAATTGAGAAAACCTCACAGTTGTACTAGGCGGGAAAAGTTCGAGAGGTTGGACAGCAAGACTGAAGAAAGGGAGTGGAAATGAAGGTGAAGTAGAAAGCTTAAAAAATGGGAGCAGCCAGGGCCCAAAGGGACGTTGCAAACAAACTTACTCATGTCTACAGTGCATCAAGTAGGGCCGCACTGACGGCACTCAAGATCTGTCTTTTGTTTTGAGTAATGCGATCTTTTTTACAACTCTGTGCCTGAGTGTAGCACAATGCTCGTTGAAAAAATCTATTTTAATTCTGAAGCATTTCATCTGAAGATAAATAACAGATTTTTTCGATGTTATGAAGCTGTAATTCGAATCAAAGGTATAAGCAAATTATAAAAAAAAAGTTTTCAAAAAGTCAAATAAAAAAAACGAAAAGAATTAATCTTATTTCGATCACTGGATTGTAGCATTTTTTGATGTATCAAAATATCCACTTTCAAAAAAAGCATTTGACGCATGAATCACTTTATCGTTTTTATTTTTTTTTATTTTTTATGAGCAAGTAAGAGCTTACAGTAAAAACGTCGGTAAAATTGAACTTGCTGCCCGAATGATTATATGTTATTTGATTCATAAAGTTTATTAAATAAAAAAACACCTTAAATCGGTTCCAACTCATTAATGATGATTTTACAAGCTAATTGGCGCCAACATGTCGATTTCTCAAATAAAGGCTAAAGTGAACCAAACACAGCGAAAATTTGATAAGTCTGACTGACAAGTGCACAGTTGATAGAAGTTGAAACAAAACTGAGTGGGCTGGTGATTTTATAAAGGAAAATCAACTTAAATGCAAAATTCATGTATATGTCAGTCTTGCTTGTCGATTCGAGTAAGCTGGGGAAATTTCATCACTTTTTTTTATATCTTTTGGCGGCTTCAGTCATGCTAGGTACATTAGATCCACTTTTTCTTTGATCAAAAAAAAACGTCTGTTGCCATCCACTAGATTATCTCTCAGATTCAGATATGCTAATGATAAAGTTGTTTCTTCCACAGGCGTTTCCATTCAAAAAAAGTCTTATGAATAATTATATATATACTGTATATATAGCCATCCGATTTAAATCAATCACATACAGTGTTCTTATCTCTCCAAACACCATCATCACGTGCAAGCATTTCCTCCTCGATTTTCCACTTGATCCCTCCCTTAAATTCCATTCATTAAACAGGCTTTCTATTTAAGCTAGTTCTGTTGAGAAAGTCTTTTAGGAAATATACTGCGAGACTCAAAACCATCTCGAAAATTAAAGCTGTCAAAAGACAAGGGTGAAAATATATATCCTGAAAAACTATTCATCAAAAGCACCGGGAGGAACAAATCAAAAGTGTCAGGGTTTCGCATATTTCTAAGGAATTATTAATTGGAATAAAAGGTTAAGAATTTGAAATTTTAATGCTTCATTTTTTTCATGTCCTAATATGGATAAATTGAAACTTCTGCAATGTGAAAACAATTGCCCTTTTGACAAACGCAGTCTCTCTCTCTCTCTCTCTCTCTCTCTCTCTCTCTCTCTCTCTCTCTCTCTCTCTCTCTCTCTCTCTCTCTCTCTCTCTCTCTCTCTCGATTCATTTACAACTATATGAATTAAAATTTTGGAAATGCAAACTAACCTTACAGGGCATTAAGAAATATTTGTATCGAGTTTGGGTGTTGAAAGTTATTGCTGGGAAAATACCACCAACAGATATCTTTCGCAGCAACAAAACTGGCGCTACATATTTGACCATGGCATCCAGTTTGAAACGTAAGTCCAGTTACCCCAAGAGAAAAATCTCCAAGACTTGCTAGTTTGGAGATTTTAGCGTTGCTTGTAACATGAGTATGAGTATGTGCTTGCCTTTTGCGACTGGCTAAATACCTAAATAATAAAGCACTGCTCTAGTAATTCGTGGCAAAGCTGAGGCGCATGAAATAGGACGCTCAACAGAAATTTAATGGACAGAATTGCCTTCCTTCTTCTTCTTCTTCTTCTTCTCGGATATCTGTTACGATTTGCGTTTCCATTCAATACATCATTTGCATTTGTAGGGTTTAGTGAGGTTTTCTAAATGTAATTATGGAGATGCGATTGAGATAGAAATATCTATATCCGTATAAGGCATATTCTCTCTCTCTCTCTCTCTCTCTCTCTGAAATTTTAAAGTATTATCGATAAACATACTGAAAGATTTAACTTGAATTTTGAGCTAGGCTTCCTATATCCGCGGCAAAGGAAACATTTACTAATATCTTAAGATTTAATGGACAAGATCACTGTCCTGCATTATCATCGTTATTTGTAAATGATTTACATTAGCTGAATGTAAATGCGTTTTAAATTTTACAGGAAGAAGACTATTATTTAAACTTAGTGAAAACTGTACCTAACCTACATGAAGTGAGAAAACTGAAAATAAAACAGTATAACATAGAGAGAAAGAAAATTCAGGAATATTTTGAAAGAAGTCAAATACATGTAATGAACAAATCATATACATGTAATGAGCCATACGAAAAGAAATGTATGGACCGTCTTTCCATGAAACAGTGCAAAAAGTCTCAATTGGAAAAACCGGATAAACAACTGGAATAAAAATGAAACATAAAAGGTAAATACCAGAATGGCGAGCTGAGTAAAAACACCATTCCCCTGCGCGCGCTCTCTCTCTCTCTCTCTCTCTGATCGACTTTTGCATCTACAAAAAGCGCTAAAGCGCTGCTAATCATTTCATCACGGGATCAACTGGTAGGATGACACATGATGTGCATTAAATCATCAATTGCATTCGTGATATGCATTCTAAGTAGGAGATAAATGTCATGTGACTCGTTGTAAATCTCTACTGCTAATGGGAGTTAGGCGTGATGAGAATTGATGATATTGTTCTTACTTTAATCTGCTGGCTGTTTCACTCTCAGATTCACATCGAAAGCTCTTACTGAGGTTGTCATCTATATTTTATATAAGATCTTTTATCATATTTTCCTTTCACTATATATATATATATATATATATATATATATATATATATATATATATATATATATATATATATATATATATATATATATATATGTGTGTGTGTGTGTGTGTGTGTGTGTGTGTGTTTCATGCATGTTATTTACTAGCGGTCATATGCAATATCAGTATGATGTGTTATCTAAAAAAAGGGGGATATTTCGATATCTAACGAGACGATCATTATGTATGCGAATATTATTTCCATACTTTAGAATATCTTTCCGTTCAATAGTTATATATATTTTCTAAATAGCCTGGTACTTATCCCATAAGGTTAACCGAAAATCTTGGGGGATAAGAGAGTCTCATTTAATTAAAGGATAATATATTCTGTACGGTACGGAGAGAGTATTCAGAGGATGGTGTTCTACAGTTCAGTATTTTATCTTTCTTAATTGTTCAAAGTTAAGTTCCTGAAAAGACCTACGTAGATATGAATAAAAAAGCAGAGAGAGAGAGAGAGAGAGAGAGAGAGAGAGAGAGAGAGAGAGAGAGAGAGAGAGAGAGAGAGAGAGAGAGAGAGAGAGAGAGAGAGAGATGTTCTAATATTCATGAAAGCTAGAATTATCGACTGGATGGCTTCACGAAAGGTCCTTGTCCTTGGTTTAATTTAGATGCATTTTCTCAACAAATATGCACAAATAGGTTATAAAGGCGAATTGGGATGAAAAATGAGTTTTACACATAATGGGCCCAGCCATCTCTAAGTTTGAGGCTATTATGAGAGAGAACGACGACATTTTTACTTTATTTAGTTTGGTATTGTAGTTTCTTTAAATGAAATGTGGGGTCGTGTTATATTAGATTGGAAAAAAATGGGTCTTATGCCTCTAGATGTGACCCCATGGATGATTCATAACTGAATGTATATAGATTTCGACATGATGATTTTTTTTCTCACCTAGTTTCACCATACTAAAGTGAATTGTTCATTCATGTTTTAGTTTTGTAGTTTGGTTTCTGTATATAAGTTAAAAAATACAACAACAACAACAACACCAACATCAACAACAACAACAACAACAATAATAATAATAATAATAATAATAATAATAATAATAATAATAATAATAATAATAATAATAATTAATGTACTGAATTCATTTGACTTGGACACCATGTATCTTAAAAATCTTGAAATGACGGATCTCCTTAAAACTATTATTATTATTATTATTATTATTATTATTATTATTATTATTATTATTATTATTATTATTATTATTATATTATTATTATTATTATTATTATTATTATTATTATTAGCTTCTCGAGGTATGATATATGAAAGTTATAAGCCTTTACAACGCAGACTTCCAGTTTCATTCTTAACCTATCTTGTTCTTCTTAATGTTCTCCTTCACCCAGCCTGAAATGGGGAAATTGGTAAATGAAATAGAAGATTCGGCCATTCTTTCTCAAATCGTTTTACTTTTCGTTGTTTACATCGTCACCTTTAAGATGGAGAATGTTCCCTTTTGACAGTTGTTTATATTCACACGTGCTTATCTGTATGTCCGTCTACCTGATGACATGATTTCTCAGCTGTTACTTTTGGGTTTCATCTGGATTTTGCAAAGAGGTGGGTTATATACCACGGAGATTAATAACTTTTTTTTTTTTTTTTTTTGAGAACTCGGAATCCGAATGTTGAAGCAAATTCGGATCCATGATTTTTTTACACGGCAAGAAAGGCATATGCAGTATGTTATTAAACTTTATTCTACCGCTGACTTGCAACAGTTGCTTCATTTCTAAATAAAGTTTTCGAAGTTTTTTGAGTAAGCGGTCTCTGAAATTTCATAATTTCATGCAAGATTTTTATTTCTTCCAGCGAAAGCTACTACAATCACAATTCTGGCCTAAAGCATCATTACGTTTCCTATTCTTGTATAGAGATCCTTGATTGTTCAAACGAATAATTACCATTTTCATTTAGTTTATTCTTCTATGGTACGGATATTTACTAGATAGTGACCCCCCAGAAAAGTTCGGGGATCGTTAACTATGACTAATATTTCTTTGTGGTCATTATCTTTATTATATTTATAGTCTTTTGTTTATGTTTTTACAGTCATCTCCAGCGGGCTTGTACTAAACACTCCGTAAAGGTGTATACATGCCGGGTTTAAAACCCTCGGGGGTCACTATCTAGGAAAGCTCCTGTGGTACTTTTGATATTTTTGAGTCTTGCTATTAGAAAAACCCTCCAATTTATTGGTTTACTCCATGTTCCTTTAATCTGTAAAACTATCCATGGGCAAAAATTCATCGTCAGCATATAAGAGGGTCCGACTCTCAAAAAGTGAAGTCCCCTGTTATCTCTCTTTAGTTCATGCATCTAGACAAATCTACTGGTGAGCGATTCGGCCAAAAATGCCGCAGAATAGAAAGCTTCAACGACTCTCAGTTGTCGGAGCCCACAAAGAACTTGACCCATCCTTTGGTGGAGAGGTTTCCAGTTACGGGCTTAAAATCCTCTCTTCGTAATTCACAACAGACCACCGACCTCGTTCCTTATCTGTTCAGACCGTAACCTTTTCTCACTCTTCGTCTCTTATTCAAAGTTTTCTATCTCGTATATTTTTCTTTACTTCTAAATCGAATTCATGCGAAGTCTAAGCTTTAATCACAGCACCCGGATTTTAATTTTGTATATGTATTTCATATAAAAGAATTATACTGTATGAATTTTTGGGCAGAATATAAACTAATTTCGACCATAGATCTCATAGGCAAAATATTCACTGCATTATAGTTTAATAAAAACGCACAGCGTGGATGCAGAATAGTGTGTATATAGTGGAATGTATTCTTAATCATAATACCAAAACCCTAGATTTATATATCACCTTGACAGTCTGTCTGTCTGTCTGTCCCTCACTACCTGTTTCCTTTTCCTATCTTCCCAGATTCGTTTATCTTCAACACGTGCATTTGCCCTTCTTTCGTCATTACACGTGTTTTTTTTTTTCCAGTCGTCCAAAAAGAATATTCTAAATTGTAAAAAAATGGGATATAGTTTAGGAAAAAAAAAATACTTTAGAACCATCATAAATATCCATTTGCGATTTGTATAATTAAAGTGCAATCATCATTATTAGTTTTTAAGAACCGGCTGTCTTAACTACATGTATCTAAACGTGTTTTGAGAATTTAAAAGAGTAGCTACTAACACCCGAAGGAAGTGTAATGAAAATATTAAAATCAGCCACAAAACAATAATGCCCGGCTATCATTAGTTTTAAATCGTAACTACCTGAGATATGATTCCTTCTCTGCTACACATTCTAACAAATTTTTTAATCACTATTAAAACTTTTAATGGCACTCAAAAAAACTTTATAATTAACGAAAAAAAAACAGCCTCTTCTGCATCGTATCTCTAACAACATATACATGTCTGAATGATTCACATATGCAATACTGAAGTGAAATTTATTCCTTTAATTAAAAAATAAAACTAAATCTCTCATTTACAAAACAAAGTCATTTTGCCATGCAGATATTCTCTGCAAAGAATAATCTAACGTTATTGTAACAAAATCCTACTCCTTATCTCTCCCTTTCTCCTGACATTTCTGTTTAGCTCTCCGTCGTTGACTATTGTGCCGAGCCTCGTCAATTTAATCGAGAAACAATACTCTTCGATCCCTTCCTTTGTCCGGGATGATAGCGTTTGCTTTCTACTCCACAATTGTGCTATTCTTAATCTATCCCTCATATAAAGGGCTTTTCTCTTTTTTTTTTTTTTTTTTTTTTCAGATGTCATTTATTTCATACTTTTTAGTTTCTGTATAAGAAAACTGAGATGGCTTTGTCTGTTCGTTCGCACTTTTCCTGTCCGCCCTCAGATCTTAAAAACTACTAAGGCTAGAGGGCTGCAAATTGAAATGTTTATCATCACCCTCCAATCATCAAACATACCAAATTGCAGCCCTCTAGCCTCAGTAGTTTTTATTTTATTTAAGATTAAACTTAGCCATGATCATTTGTCAGGCAACGCTATAGAACATTGGCCGCGGCTCATACAGCATTACACGCTGTAAAGAAAACTCGATTGCGCCGAAGAAACTGAGCAATTTTTACTTGTTTTTTTATTGCCTTTGATGCTACACTTGGTGAACTCTCTATATACTTTTGCATTATTATATAATTTCCTCTTTCCTATAAGTATTCTTTTTCGGTTTCGTTCAACTTTCACACCATACATAGACCAAAAAAAATCCCTTTTTCAATATTATGTGCTAATGTTGTACAAAATATGTGTTAACTGTTGAAGCGAAGGAGTTTTGCACATTAATTTCTATTTACTTTTTATCAGAATCTGTGTAACACAAATTTTTTTGCGGAGTGTCGTACTTCACGTGAGAAACAGAAGTTGTATGTTGTATTAAAATGGGTATGCATTTTTGTTTTTTGAGCGTTAATCTGTTTAACTTTAAATATAAGAAATTGTCGTTACATTTGAAACTATTTAACCTAAGCACAGAAAATAAACTTAATTGAGAAAACAAGTATATTGAGAAGGGCTGGTGTCATATATTAACATGCACAAATCTACATCATGTTTGCGATACCTCCATCGACAATCAGGACCCCCGAAAAATCACAAACGAGTTACTCATCAAAAAATTAGGTAATTTTGGATTTTGTAATTTTGGTTTTGTAATTTCGTAATTTTACCAGTACCGAGAGAGAGTGTCTTGAAATAAAAGAAGCTTTATCTATTTCCGCAAGATATCCTTTGATTACTATTCATGTTGGAAGTACATCCATCACAATACTCTGTAGCAAATGTTATACACAAGTATATTTTTATATTTGCCTTGATGATTTATGCACCTAAAATATCAAAGCTATCAATAGAATGACCTCTTATTTACTATTCGACAGTGTATATGTCGAATAAAGAATGTTAAGAGTTCAACAACCTAACCAAGTAATAGTGTAACTTGTTAGTGCCTTTAGGTGGGTGTAGGTTTCAGATTTTTACTAACATTTATTTTTAGCCTCGTTTCCCCATTTCCAGTTGACTTCGATGCCACAACTATAGATTACATATAGTACTAGAAAATGGTTTTATTTCGGCTGAAATGTTGGACGCTTGTATATACTGTAAATACAGTGGCTAGAAATGAAGTTGGTTAATTTAATGTTAAACCTACGGAACGAAGCATAATTTTCAGTTAGGGAATTAGGAAGCATAAAAAAGGCTACAGACATAAGCACACTCACGCACATCATATATATATATATATATATATATATATATATATATATATAATATATATATATATATATATATATATATATACAATCATGAAGCTACAAATGTTGTTTAATATCAAATTCACGCTACCTCGAGAGTATCTCCGATGGAGAATTATCACCGAAGGGGAATTTATATACGTGATAAATGAACAGGTACCACTGGGACGCGAACCCTTGACATGGACCCATTCAACGACTCCAGGGACGTTACCACCGCGCCATCAAGAGAGGTATAAATCATTACTGAGTCTGCTGTACTGTTTTTTTCCCGTCGTGAGCGGGGAAATTGTACTTAGCCTCCATTTGTAGCTTCTTGATTGTATATAAATCACGGTGTGATAAAAAATTTCATATATATATATATATATATATATATATATATATATATATATATATATATATATATATATATATATATATATATATATATATATATATATATATATATGTGTGTGTGTGTGTGTGTGTGTGTGTGTGTCTGTATGTACTTGTGTATGAGCGCACTTCATGTATTTCCATATGAAAAACACTGCTATTGATGCAAGAAAAAAAAATTCCACAACAAAAGTTTTAGACTAATGTTGCTTTTTCTGTGGAGAACGATGGGCCACCAGTAAAAATTGAAGTTTTTCGTTTAATATGAAAAGCAGAAACTTTTCTGTGTAGACATGGAGTATACGACTTTTTTTCTGTATTTTGTTGAGCTGACGTGCTGTTGGGAGAGTCTAGCCTTTGTGACGGCACTTCCTTTGTATTCATCGGTTTTGTGATACTTAATTCTGGCATCCAGTTTTTACAAATTTCATCCTCATGGTATTTTTTTTAATCAAAGTATGTTCCTTGTAGGGCTGTGGTTTATTCTAACCAGATTATTTTTCGTATTTTACAAAACGATCGAACTTTTACCATGGTAAAGTGTTTTTTTAATGGTAATTCCCTAATGTCTTGTTAGGTAGTTGGTTTCTCTTCATTATTTCAACGCCACTGAAGAAACTTATAGCATTTATCATGTTTAAAACGTTTCAGTATGCAAGAATTCCTTTCTGTTACGTATTTCAATTATTATCAGTCACAGAATTTTTGTCCCGGCACAATGTTTTTATCTCCCTTGAAGTCCATGTACAACATAAGCCTTTGAGCCCAAAATGCTTAATAATAATAATAATAATAATAATAATAATAATAATAATAATAATAATAATAATAATAATAATAATAATAATAATAATAATTAGATCATGATGATAGTAATGAATATGATATGGCTGGTGAAGTGTACAATAATATGATTCCACATTCTTCCTCTTCAGAATCCTAAGATGGATAATTTTAAAGACTGAAGACCCGTTGAAAACAACTTGCATCAAAATTAAATTTTTCATGGTTATTTGCTTAATATCCTGACTTAATTTTACCATAATTCTGTTGAGTTTTAGAAGCTTACCAAATTATTTCTTGTCATTACATTAGCACCATTATCCGACAGAGACGGAGAGTTAAAAGATATAAAGAACGTGTGTGCATGTCTCTGCATATCAGTGTTATGTGTTTCTTTTTTTCGAGGCATTATCTGTTTCAAGGACAATTTATGGATCAATATGAAATCATTATTTTGCTGAACCTAAATGCAAGTTATTCTCTAAATCATATCATTGTGTTCACCATTCCTTGTTATGCAATTGCTAATTACGTTACTTCAAACAGATGCAACAAGAGAATTACAAAAGTGCTATTCAAATCAGTATAGATCCATGAATTTGTAAATATATATTTTGTATTTAAGAAACTATTTTCTTTATATAAAAACCTCGCAACGCAGTATTTGGTGATTCTACAATTTAATGGCTTGCCAAGTTTTCAACAATTTTACCCCCTTGCAAGAAGAAGAAGTATCGCAGCAAAGATGCATAAGTTACAGTGGCTTACTTATAAAGCAGGCGGAACCAGGGTTTAAGAAGCAGGTGGTCGTATATTAAGGGATAAAAGAATATTTAACAAAAACAATAAAGTAACAAAAACAATAAACCAGGTGCCAGAGCACACAAACAAATGGAAAGCAGCTACACGAACTTCCTGCAGAGTTCGGGAATGCTCTCCAAGACTGAACGCTGTAAAACTACAAGAAGCTGCGTTGCATCACGATGATCCTGTTATGAGAATTCGTCTAAGGAAGTCCCCAGAAAAAGCAAATGTAGGCAGTGCCAGCATTATTATTATTATTATTATTATTATTATTATTATTATTATTATTATTATTATTATTATTATTATTATTATTATTATTTTAGTAGATGAAACCTATTTACAAGGAACAAGCACACAGGGGCCATTGACTTGTAATCCAAATTTCCAAAGAATGTTGGCTTCAATCTCACATCGCTGACCCCACACTGCAGCAGTAACTGATCATGATACAGAACCAGTGATTTTTCATCGCCCGGGAGGAGACGCGAACCCGCGACAGCCGAGTGGCTTACCACGGACACCAACCACTATAGTACGTAGTACAAATAAAAGTAGTCAAACAAATAGACTATTAAGTTAATATTTTGGTTGCTGTGAATTGACATAATCTGATATATATGTTGTGTTAAGTTGCTCAACGACACATTCATTCAATTAAGGCTTAATTATTGTCTTCCCCGTGGTTGTGCGACTCATCAAGTGAGAGGTTGTATTTATAACGTAGAAAGAGATACGTTATGTAACACTAGTAGTACTTGCAGTGAATTATTAGCTGCATCTTGTAAGCGCTATGTAAATATTTTAAAAAATGTAATCGAGAAAATATTTCCTTGTTCTACCCCTCAGTAATAATATTATTGTTATGTTATTATTTCTTTCCCTTTCCGACTCTAGCTGTATCTTCCTGCGAGTCCAGTCCATAACCATTACAGAGTTTAACTGGAATCTAAAAGTTTCCTTTTAATCTCGTTTCCAAGTATTAAATTAAAAGCCAATTCTCTCAGATAAAGTACTTCTCAGTCTCTGCCAAAAGACTCTATCTCCAATTCTAATGTATTTCCAATAGTTGTCCTGCTGTTTCCTCTTTGTTCGGTATTCTCCTGCTGTTTGTTGTTTGGATTATATTCATGAAATTTATCCATATAAACGTACTTGTATTTCTCCTATCGCAAACTTTGTTCGTGATTTTCATGGCTCTTATTTTAAGCATTTATTGGGTTGACCATTTCTGTTTAGTTTCTGTACAGTTTGCCTGCAAAAATCACGAACATTTTTTTACGTAATAATTTGATTTTATTACAAAACGTACTTAGTTTCCGGGAAATTTAATTTATATTTCACGTTATAAATGAATCCAGTCTCCTTGTTTTATCGGGTAGCATTATGATCTCAATCTAGAGAAATGTTAGTTATTAATTTGGAAGTAACTGGTTTCTTTAGGAATTTCAAGTGATTTTGATTGCAAAAATCAGAAAATCAAAATATCACAAAGTCATGAGAGGTATGTGATTAAAAGTTAATGTTCACATTAAAATATTCGACTAATATCTTGGTGAGAGTGTTGCTTTTTATGTCATGATGTTTTTTTATATATATTTTAGACAAAAAATTCAGTAAAGTTAAACTTTTTATTCTCAACACTCTTCCTTTCCAAAAGTCAAATGGAAAAGGTTTCATGGCGAAAAGTGTGTTGTTTTTATAATTTTAACAGCGTGTGAAAATAGAAAATTTTTGTCTCCATTTCGTATTAAGTTTTACTTATTTCTTACTTCTTATGGCGTTGAAAAACCTTTCATTACAATAATGTTCATATGCAATGATTCTACTTTTACGTTTGCTACTTGGCCAGAGGGGATAAGGGGCCCGAGAATATCATGTACAACCTTAGACAGTCATAGCTGAGGATATAACCGTCATAACTTCCTTGCGAGAGAGAGAGAGAGAGAGAGAGAGAGAGGAGAGAGAGAGAGAGAGAGAGAGAGAGAGAGAGAGAGAGAGAGAGAGGCCGTTATGGAATATTGGTACCATTGTCTTTTTGGCGCTGTTCTTGTTGACGTTACGACTCCTCTGAGACGAACCAATTCAGTTAATCTCTCTCTCTCTCTCTCTCTCTCTCTTTTCCCGGATACCCTATTAGTGAGAAAGCGCTTTGGAGGTTTTCCCTTGATTGGATTGGATTTTGTAGTTCTTAAAAAAAAAATTACACAGGAAAAATGTTTTAAATATTTTTTTCTTTCTACTTCATTTCAATTAGTCGTTTTCGTTTAGTAATCTCAGTTTACTTAATGTTGAGAAGATGGTTACAGATCAAGGGATGAGCCAGTCCTGTCCTTGCCCGGACTCCGTGCAAAGAGATACACACAATCGGGAAAACATATCGTACAACATTAGGCTGAACATTCCTACACTTGTAGAATGACATTTTTATGCCAAAAGTTGTATCTTAGTTTTTTAACCGTTTCAGCATTTACGAATGGTTTACTGATAATGAATTACATTTGGAATTGGGCCATCACTCTCTGACTGCCTGGAGAGAGAGAGAGAGAGAGAGAGAGAGAGAGAGAGAGAGAGAGAGAGAGAGAGAGAGAGAGAGAGGGGCAGAAAACTTGACGAGGCAGAAACTCTGTTGTCTGTGGCCGATTTCCCGGATATCCTCCTGCCTGTATGAGGTCAGGCAATCGTACTTTCATATCTTTAACGCATTCATTAATAGGTCTTTATGAAACATCATTAATAATGGAAAAAATTTACGTGATGCCTAAAATTTGATCAGGTACTTTAGGAGTAAGAAGATATTGAGTTTCAAATCGTGTAGCGCTTGTGTGAATTCTAGTGAAATTTCACTTCAACTTCTCGGCTCATTTCGGTTCTGAGGAAAGTCACTCGTCAGCGATTGACAACGAAATCATATCGAGCATTTTTCCTTTTGTACGAACACAATATTAGTAATGGAAATTTAGCATGGATGAAATGTGTACCGCATCTATTGAATACATTCAGTCTCTACCCTAAAGCTATAGTCGGTCTATGACGGGATGAGAGAGATTCGAACAAGGCCATTAGAGCAACTGCAGAGAAGTAGGAGGGCGAGAGTGAGAATACGCAGTAAGATAGATTTCTTGAAAGGGCTCCTCTGAAAATAAACGTGGGGAAAGTGAGGAGGTTCTGGTGTACATCAATAATTAATATGTCCCTGCCTTGTTCGAATCGCATGGTTCTCATGCCGTCGTAGTCAGACTATGGCTGCACTATATAGGTCTAATCGTAACTCGAAACGGAATATACTTCTGTCGTTGATATGGTCAAACTGAAGAAATCCATTTATGTTTATTTCTAGGTATTGCAAAATCTTATTTAGAATACAAAAATAACTGCATACTAGTTATGTACTGACTCGCCAGTCTAGGTTGAGTATTTGCATTAGCGTATTGGTGATTATTGATGAAATAACAATTTAACTTCTGCATCGTTGCAAGTATACGTTATTAATAATGACATTTAGCGCACATGAAAGTGAAAAATAAAGTAAAAGTATATATATATAGTTTTTGAATACAGTTAGGCTCTATCCTAAAACTAGTAGTAGGTCTAATCATGCAGACACGGACTTTCTTCCGTTGGTATGATAAACTTTGAAATAGTACACAAGCTTTAAAATTCTTGTAATTTCAGGTATAACACGAATCTGTTGAGAGCGCTATAATCATCACTAAGTATTTGCGTGCTTGCATCCTGGCTTGGCTTCGAACACACACAATATTTCCTCCATTTGTAAACGTATATATATTTATATATATATATATATATATATATATATATATATATATATATATATATATATATATATATATAAATAAACTTAATAGTGTAGAGATTAACTGTGAATCCAGGCTTGTAAGTTTTGATGTTGTATCACTATTCACAAAGGTGCCAATAGATGATCTGATGGCGTTTTTATCTGAATTGTTAGAGAACACACAGCTGGATATCCCATTTTCTAAAAGTACTTTAATTGAACTGATTAAATTATGTGTAAAAGATTGTAAATTTGAATTTAATGGTAAATTTTACTCACAAAATTTTGGTATGGCAATGGGAAACCCTCTATCCCCAGTGTTAAGTAACTTATATATGGAATTTTTTGAAAAGAACATATTAAACAACATAATCCCACTTAATGTAACATGGTTTAGGTATGTTGACGACATAATTTGTGTATGGCCAGGGAACCAAGATGTAAAAAACTTTTTTGCTAAGTTAAATCAATTAGTACCATCAATTAAATTCACGATGGAAATGGAAAATGATGGGTGCTTACCGTTTCTGGATGTCCTCATACGAAGAAATAGTAGTGGGTTTAAATATAGTGTGTATAGAAAACCCACTAATATTTCTTCCTATGTGCATTTCTATTCTGGACAAAGCAATAAGGTTAAAAAAGTCAGGTGTTTTCATCTATGTTTTTAAGAGCATTACGGGTATGTAGCCCTGAATATATTGATGATGAAATAGATAAGATTAGGAATGCAGGCAAAAATTGAAATATCCTGATAGTGTATTAAACAGTGCATGTGAAGCCGCAAAAAAGACTATGTATCAAAACCAGAAAGAACCTTACAACACAAAAAATTTGCTTGTTCTGCCTTATAATAATAGTATGAAAGATATCCCTCATCTTCTTAAGAATTTTGGTGTTAATGTCGCATTTAAGAACAATACAACAATGAAAAATGTACTTATCAAGAACTCCCCAGACAATATTAAAGGGTGTGTATATAAAATTCCGTGTAAGTCTTGTGACAACTTTTATATTGCCAAACCGGGAAAGCACTGGAAAAAAGAATTGAACAACATAAGAAATGTGTGAGATATGCACAAGGGAACAGTGGTATATTTGTACATGTTAGTGAGAACAATCATGCTATCAACTGGGAAGGGGCAAAAAGGATTGTATATTCTAATAATGCACTGGAAAGGAACATCATTGAATCTAGCTTCATAAAAGAAAGTTACAACCATAATATGAATATCAGTCAAGGGATGTATAAACTTGATCCTTTAATATCAAAAGAAATTTGTAAATTGTTTAAACTTTAAGGTAGGCAGTAGAGATATATGAAAATAGGATTATCATATTTGTAAACACAGTACGAGGGTAGTAATGTTAATGAGTTTCCAAACTCCGCCTCCATGACACCTGTCAGGTGTGGATCTGAGGTGGGTATGGTCTGTTTATCAACAATGTCCCCTGAGAGTCTATTGTGATTTTTAGCCAAATGAGTTTTAAAGGCCACTCCTACCTCGACACCGGCCTGAGTGGGGATATGGAGCCTCTAACGGTTGTGTATGTTCGTCAGTACTGTTCTTGTAGTATATATATTTGTGACTTCTCACACTCTGTATCAGTCCTTCGTCAATGGCTTGGAAATAAAGTCGAAACCGGTCAGGACCCTACACCCCGTTTCTTATTTTTCACCTGTGGTAATGTGTGATAAATGAATCACGTACAAAAGTGATAATAATCATATATATATATATATATATATATATATATATATATATATATATATATATATATATATATATATATATATATATATATATATATATATATATATATATATATTTTAAATATGCATATATTCTGTTCCTCAAACATGTGTTTGCACGAGTTTTCTAATAAATTCTTGTGAATTATCAATTATATTAAAAGCTGTTGCTTACAAATTTCTGCTGGAAAGATTTTTTGCTTTGGTAAAAACTGTCAAAATGATACTTTCAGGGAACAAGTGGTAATGTGCGGGCTGCTGTAGAGCAAGAGCCCGTGCCAGCACAAGGCTGGCTAAATCTAAGTAGTAAGTGGTAATAATGATAGTAGTACTAGTAATGGCAATTGTTACATACGTACACCATCATCAGCACTACCATCGCTACTAGTAAAACATAAGCTAATACCATTAAAACTGCCATCAGTACTGTTAACTACTACCGTCATCAGTATCACTAACTACTACTACTAGCATTACCAAAACTTATATAAATAGGAAAATATATAACTGCTGCTGTCATTAGCACTCTTATGACTGTTAGTATCACTAACGCTACTGTCACTACAACTGTCATTATTAGTATTATCATCACTGCTGCTTCAATATCACTTGCACCATTACTACCATTACTGGTGCTACTAAATACTACTGTCATTAATACTGTCCTTCACATACATGGTAAACGTGTGGACTTACTATAGCTGTTGTGCATGTCAAAAGAAGGGTTGGGCAAAATAGCCCGAGAATGTCCTGTGACGATTCTCGGCAACATTAATTGCTAACATTTAAAATAAACAGCTTTAGTTCCAATCCTTACCAATATCTTAAAGGCAAATGATGATAATATTACTAATGACCATTCAGCAGACTATGGCATCTCGTCCCCGGGAGAAGTTTCAGGAGCGTTGGTTAGTGTATTTGGTTTCCTATTGTCTGTTAAAGGGTCATAGGTAACCTAACACCTAATTAACCAAAAATAGCTAAACATACATCTTATGGTTATTGCTTAAATAAACAGTAGGGAAAGCCGGTAAATTGCATGTTCTGCCTCCCAGTTAAGTACGCAGCCGTTGCTTGTTTTTTGAAAAGGAAGTTAAGGAACAGCATTTCTCAGGTGATGACTCAGTCATTAATTAGCCTCTTGAAAAATT